>KZ106647.1:12161-67629 GCA_000504385.2 Exutisphaerella laricina CBS 326.52 | reverse complement strand
GCCCATCGATTGTGCACCGCAAGTGCTTCTAAGCGCATTATTTGGCAAGTTGTACAAGGCATGGCGCACGCGGTACGTGCAGGGAAGGCGACGATACATGGGAGTAGGTTCCGCAAGATTCAAGCGCAGTCGGTTCATGGGTGACTTTATCGACTCGAGCCGATGCTTGAAGCCCATGTTGGCGGGAACTAGCACTCTAGGCGGGCGATTTTAGCTGCTTTACTAGCCCGAGCATCTGCTAGTCGAGTCTTGTTGTGTGTTCGATGTATGCCTTCACGGCGAGATGACAAAAGAGTTGTTCCATTTTGTGTCTGGTATTCATGCCAATGCCGAGTGCTAACTGTACCTCGGCCTATATATCGTCCGTGCTAAAGCTCGTGACCTCGACTTGACCGTGCGTGGTTCATCAACACGATCGCATATCGATCCCTCAACGCAGAAGATCGATGCCATGCCTGCCACAATTCGCTTACTGCGTGCCTTCGCCATTCTATGCAAAAGGTGGAGCAGCTGTGGTGCAGAAGTTGAGCTGACGTAAAGCTTGCCGTTGCGACATCTCACAGGGCATAAGTGTTTAAGTATTGCTCTTGTTGCTTCGTCGACATACGTGTGGCTAGTGACTCACTGACTCTGACATATTATCATCGTGGCTAATAGAGTTCCTAAGAGTGTAGGACTCTTCATCGTCCCGAAAAGCGTCAACATACAGCAACGATCACAGCTCGCCACGATGGCATCGGACGGTCAGAGGAACATTGTGGTGATAGGAGGCGGGATCATAGGCTGCACATCGGCCTACTACCTCACAAGACATCCGTCCTACGACCCTTGCAAGCACAAAATCACGCTACTGGAAGCGGCCAAGATCGCGGGCGGCGCAAGCGGCAAGGCAGGTGGTCTACTAGCACTCTGGGCGTATCCGAGCAGTATCGTGCCGCTGAGTTACAAGCTGCATAAAGAGCTGGCCGCAGAGCATGGCGGCGAGGAACGATGGGGATACAGAGCTGTGCATGTTGGCCAGGTAGACTGCAAAGGCAGGAACCTGCCAGAGAAGGCACCTCAGAACAGCGTCAGAGGCAAGGACAACGAGATGAACGGCGACAACGGCGACACTAGCGACCAGAGTGTGAGTCTACAGAAGAGGAGTAAGGAGGCGAGGGGAAAGCTGCGTGCTGTTGGCATGCCTGCCGAGTTGGACTGGGTGGTAGCAGACGGCTTGGCAACATACGACGAAATGGGTGATCCTACAACCACAGCTCAAGTGCACCCCTACCAGTTCACTACGGCGATAGCACAGTTAGCGAAAGACAAGGGTGTAGTTATCAAAGAGGGCGCGAGCGTTACGAGCATCGACTACACGTCTGATGGCGACGGCATAGAAAGCGTGACCTATACCGACAAGACGAACGATGGCCAGCAGGAGACTATTTCCGCGACAGACATCGTTGTATCGGCCGGACCCTGGACGCAGTCAATCTACCCCTCGGCGCCCATCGGCAACCTACGAGCTCATTCAGTGACCATAAAACCTTCAAGACCGGTATCGGCATACGCTCTCTTCACCCAGATTCAGCTACCGAAAGACTTCAAGCGCGGCAATCAAAGTCTCCACAGCGCTGGACAACTCGTCACACCAGAGATCTATGCCCGGCCCAAGAACGAAGTGTATGCTTGTGGCGAAGGCGACCATGCTGTGCCTTTACCAATGACTGCGGACCTGGTAGAAGTGGACGAAAGCCGGTGTCAAGACATCGTCGACTTTGTGGGGAGCATATCAGATGAGCTCAGAGATGGAGAGGTCACAGCTCGACAAGCATGCTATCTGCCTAGCGTGAACGGCAGTAATTCTCCGTTGGTCGGGCATACAGGTGTCAAAGGGCTGTATCTGGCTGCTGGACACAGTTGCTGGGGAATACAGAATGGTCCTGGTACGGGGAAACTGATGAGTGAGTTTGTCTTCGATGGAGAGGCCAAGTCGGCCAAGGTCAAGGGATTGGATCCAAGGAATTTTTTGTAAGCGGCATACATACCTACTACGTGAAGACATCATGCGACACGCAGACAATCAATGTTGCCCCTCAATGGTGCCAACTCACGCCACCGGTTTGTTTTCTAAAAAGTTCAAAATCCGAAATTCTCTCCAAGCAGAGAAACTTCCGCCACTCCGATTCGAGCCACCTCCTTTCTTGATAAGTACGTCGCGCATTGCAGAGTATCTTCATGCAGACACTTGATTTCAGATCGGAACAGCAGCTCCGGGGGAAAAATCGATCTCACTTTAACCAACCTGCTCTGAGTCTTTGTACCGGAACCCGATTTCTGCTTTTTCCAAGTAATATTTAAGTGGCTTCAGCTCGCGATTTCATGGCGCCTACTATGTTGCCTCGCGTATTCATTGAGTACAATCCCAGCCGCAGTCTGCACATTCAGACTCCTCGTGATGCCCACTTGCCGAATTTCCACCAGTACATCACATTCTGACAACACCACTGCTGGGATACCTTCTCTCTCTGACCCGAGCACAAGGATACACTTCACAGGCAGAACGCAGTCCCTCTCTCCCAGGATAACACTCCGATCCGTCTGCTCTATGCCCACAATTGAGTAACCCTCTTCCCTCTTCTTCCGCTGCAACCATGCCGCCAGATCCTCAGCTTTGAGGCTGCACACAGGGAAGTGTAAGTGAGAAGATACGGCTGTGGCGGTAAAGTCTTTGTTCGAGGTGATTTGCGTGTTGGGAATGTAGAGTTTGCCAGCGCCAAAGATTTCGCTCACTCTGCTTATGCCGCCAAGGTTGTAGGGATTGTCGACGAGGGAGGCAACGACGAGGAGATTGGTGTGGCGAATTCGTGTTGAGGAGAGGTAAGCGGCACCTTTAGTTTGGAGGGCTGTCGACGAGATATGGTCAGAGCCGAGGGCGCGGGAGATCGTGTCGATGTTTTGAAGGATCTTCCGATCATTTTGGGTGGTGTTGAGGAACTTTGCCGAGGTTGTCGTTGATTGATCTGGGGGAGACGCAGAGAAATCGCCCAGTGGCATACAAGAAGGTGGCAGGCTTGCGCGATCGTTGGCGTAGAGTGACACGAAGTCTTTGCGGGCTGTCTGGCGGTGCTCGATGTGGTCGAGATCGTGCCATGAGCCTTCTACAAGATGGGTGAGGTTGTGGTCTCTAATGGGATCCAATTTGTCGATCTGGCGTTCAATGGGAGGATCGCCGAAGCGCTGGAGACTGCGAATAAAGTCGTCAAGCTCCGTGTAAGCAGCGTTGTTGGTGATTGTCATCCACTGCCTTTCTCGTGCAAGATCTATAAGCCTCGGAATCTGCCACTGCGCCTCGTGTCGTATCACTACTTTGGATGACGCTGCCATCGGCACGAATACGCTCGCAAGCTCCCACGCGAACGCCTCGGGCGAGCTTTCAGTCTTTGCGATCGTAATCCCAATCTTCATCAAGGACGCGAGAAATTTCGGGTTGCCGTGGTGATCTTTTGTTCGTAGCTCGTCGAAGATATTCACGCGAAGTTGCGGATGGTGTAGATATGTTCGGACGATCATCCACTCCAAAATGTAGCGGTATCTTGGCAGTGGCTCTACGGAAAGATTGTGGTGAAGGTCTTTCAGGACTTGCCTGGCTTCTCCTACGTCTGCGTGAGGTATATACTGCTCAAGACCAAGCAATAAGATTTGAAGCTGTAGTAGTGTCTTCCAGACGCAGACAACGGGAGGAGGCCTCTTTTGATTTGTCCAACGCTGCAAGATGCGCTCACTAATTCTCCTGGCAACATTGTGATCAGTGCCGCCTATCCTATTCATCAGATCAAGCAAAGCAGCGTACCCATAGCTCTCTGGCGGACCAAAGTAGAAATCGCGATTGTACCTTGAAAGGCCATCGTGAAGACCTTGTAGAAGTGGTATTGTTGCATCTTCGAGTCGTGCATCAATGGTAGGCTTTGGTGGATGCTCTGCCAGACGCGTAATGAAGTGCTCCAGCTGAAGCAACGCAGAAGCTCCGCCGGAACTCAGTGTGACATTGCGCATTGAGATTACGAGAGGAGCAAGCAAGTATGCCCGATGCTGAGCAAGCTCCAGCAGTCTAATCGTCTTTTCGGAGATCACGGCTCCAAGGGTTTGGCTCGAACTGGATTCGTCCTGAGCCACCGTAACGAGGCGCTCATGCGGTATCAGCTTTGGTAGAACAGCCAAAAGCGATAGCGGGTACTCTAGATACTCCACGTCTTCCCAAATATCTTGTATCATTGCTTCTACCCGCTGTGCGTCGAGAGGTTTGCTAAAGTTGTCGAGCTCTGCCACCGCTTCGACCAGCTTACCGATAGCTTTGTTTTCGTGCTTGTCTCTTCGCGACTGCTCCAAAGCCATAGAGGCAATGTTCCCGTGTACGTGCGCCGAGGCTTCTGCTTGCAGGTTCTGCGCTCGTTCAAGTAGATCGGCCCACTTTCGTGCACAATCCGTTGTGGCTTCAGAAGCGTGACTTCCATCATATTGCTCCTTGTATAAGTAACACAATTGCCATGAAGCGGCCAAGATGTAGTCTCTTGCAACTTCGGGAAGTCCAGCCCATGTCGGAATTCTAGCAATTTTCTCAAGCTGTAAAAGTGTGAGCAGTGGTTGCTGAGTCAAGGTGCATGCCATTCTAATCCCTTCCACCACGTATACAACAGCGTACGCGAAATTGTTGGCTTGCCGCGAGAATATACTGTCGAGGACAGCGTCAATCACTCCACTTGCAACAGTAGGTGTATCCTGCAACAACGTTGAGATATATTGAGCTAGTCTATCGCCGTGCTCAGAGTGTGGTGGTCTATCGTGGGAGCTTCGCAAGGTCGAGGTGAACATGTGCCCTTCAGTAACCCATGGCAAGAATGCTTGTCTAAAGAATTCGAGAAATGCCTCTGTATCATCTGTGCGGAGTCGCGAGGAGGTCATTACCCAGGTTCCAATGAATTTCCGGTTCGATTCCTGGAGTTTATGATCCAATGCAGATGTCAGCATAGCATACAACCACACAGGTTTGACTTGGGAGTGGGTGGAAGCAAGGTAGTCAAGATCAGCTTCGCACTCAAGGACTTGGTTGAGGTACCTCCCCAGAACGATGGTCTCGAAGACTGTGCAGAAGCGCGTGTACTGCATTTGAATTTCAACAGGCGCTATAAGAAAGGTCAGTTCATTAGCTACCAATAGACTTACCTGCTATGATGCAGGAGGTTTCAGGTTGACAGTATAGCTCGGTTGCCTTGATGGCATAAGCAATTGCTCTCATATGTTGCAGTCATGTACTTACTTATCGTTGCGGTTGCATCGGCAGTCACTACCGAAACCAATGCACTGTCCGAGACGCACGCCGTCACGGACGCTTTCAGAATCTGCAGAGAAGCTTTCCGTCTTTCGGAGTCGCCTTTCCGCAGGCCGTCTAACATGAGTTGCCAGTATCGTTGCTCCATAAGGATTTTTCCGTCCACACGTTGCCGAGAGAGCAGCCATCGCAACCACAGCGATGACCCTACTGTCTTATAGGCAGCATCCGGTGACTGGAGAAGCAAGCAAATGCATGCCCAGAGGCTGTTCTGCCGAGAAGCCGCAAGCTGGACCTTCGCAGGGAGCAGACCTAAAACGCATGCCTGGGCTGTCAAGCTGAGGGTCTTGTCCGCAGAAGCAACCAGGACGAGACATGATTCGAAGAGCTCATCAGTATGTTGCGTAGTAGCCATGTCGGACAATACGTGTGTGATAAAGCGCAAGCACTCTCTCCCCTGAGCGATAGCTGCTGCGACCAGAGCCTGTTCATCGTCTGCACGCGCAGGCGCAGGCGCAACAGGGCGGTGCTCTACCCTTACTGCCAGCCACTTCCCTTGTATTGTCTGAAGGCGAGTGGCCAAGGCGCGTACAACGTGGATTGAGCGAGTTATAATGGCTTGGGCGACATCTGGATGGTCGTTGCAGATGGTCACAACCTGATCATGCTCACCACGCTCTATCAGTCCTTGCAAGTGCTGCAATAACGCCTGCCCGGCATCGTTGTCGTGCAGCAAGCCGAACAGAGTAGCAGCGAGCTCAACGTCTGCCCTGCCGCTCTCCGCATCGAGGGATGTAGCAACTTGGCGAATGACCTGAGCACGTTCGGTCTCTGGGATGCGGTCCAGGACAAGCCGCGCAGTGCTGCTGCGAAGAGCACCCATGGAGAAGCGCCTCCCACTAATGCGCTTGAGACTGTGTATAGGCAGGCGTCGGTGCCTCAGAATCGGGTTCATGTGCTGTTGAAAGAGAATTGTTGTTGTCGCGTGGTCATATCCTCGTTCGACAGCAGCAGGAACAGAGCTTGTGCTGTGGATCACTATCCCTTCCCTGTTTCATCTGGCGTCGGCGCGGCCCTAGCTCGCAACCTTATCTGGCTGCCCTTGCTCTTGTTCCGAGGCTTCGAGCTTGCGAGCACAGAGCATCGGCTGCATCGTCATCGAGCAAGCACCTCAAACGCGATGGCGGATGTGGTGGTCATTGAGCCGCATCGCGTGGTCACCCGCGGTCAGACTGTATCTCCGATGTTATTCGGGTCGAGCTCACGTTCCTGCTGCTAACCTGGGCAACCAAACCCCGCCTGTCAACATGGCGGTAAACGACGAGAGTGGACAGCACAATGGCCGCGCGACGTCAGACAACGACCGGGAGAGAGAACCGCTCTTGGGTCGGCGAGAAGGAACTCTGGATGGTGGGGAGGGTGGTGACAGCAGAGAGCTGCTGCAATTCCACGACGACGACGACGAGAATCCAAGGGCGTGGCGACGTTCTCGGAAGATGCTCAACGTCGCCACGATAGCAGCAATGTCGATTTTATCACCCCTTGCATCGTCCATGTTCACACCGGGTATCGACCAGATCGCCGAGGGTCTCAACACTGATACAGACTCTGTCATCGCGTGCACGACGGGATTCGTGATTATGCTCGGCATTGGGCCGTTGATTCTGGTGAAACTCCTATCTTTGTAGTGCCAAGCAACATTATACTGACCATGCACTGTTAGGCACCGCTTTCTGAGACATATGGACGTAGGATCATGTACTTGACCTGCTTCGGAGTCTTCGCTGTCTTACAGATCCCGTCTGCATTAGCTCCCAACATTGAAACGTTGATTGCGGCGAGGACGTTGGCGGGCTTCTTTGGGTCCGTGGGCATTGCGAATGGAGGAGGCTCCCTGAGCGATATGTTCATACCTGAACAGCGTGCTGGTGTCTTTGGCTGGTACCTTCTGGGCCCTCTTCTTGGGCCAACCTTGGGTCCACTCTTTGGCGGCCTGATTGTACAACGGTTGAACTGGCGCTGGATATTCTGGGTTTTGACCATCGTTTGTGCTATCAATGTAACAGCAGCCTACTTCGTTCTGAAGGAGACATACCCGCCGACCATCCTCTCTCGGCGCAAGGCACGACGGGAAAGTGAAGAACACACGACTAACAAGTATCGGCTCGAAGACGAAGATGACCGCCCACTCTATATCAAACTTCGGTACTCGTTGACACGACCTCTGCGCATTCTTATTCAGCCTATAGTCTTTACCATGAGCGTATACCAGGCGATACTGTTCGGCACCACCTACTCAATCTACACCAACATGCAGCCTATTTTCCAGGGCGAGTATGGCTTCAACACAGAGCAGGTCGGGCTGCTGTACCTGGGCCCTGGTCTGGGCTTTTTGTTCGCGGTATGGTTCCTGGTCCCACGCATCGATGACATCTACAAGCTACTGAAGACGCGCAACAACGAAAAAGCCGCACCGGAGTATCGCCTGCCACTGGCGAATATTGGTAGCCTCTTCATTCCTGTCTCTCTGTTCTGGTTTGCGTGGACTGTGCAAGCACACAAGCCGTGGTACGTACCGATTATTGCAACCTTTTTCTATGGTATCGGACAGGTCACGATCTTGAACTGCACGACCAATTATTACATCGATTGTTTCGAAAAGTACGCAGCTTCGGCCATTGCTGCAGGAGCAGTCTTCAGAAGCGTTGTTGGCGGGATCATTCCCCTTTTTGCACCGAGCATGTTCGATAGCCTGGGCTATGGATGGGGAATTTCTGTGTTTGGTTTTCTTGCTGTAGCCATTGCGCCAGCACCAGCAATCTTCTATTATTTCGGAGGTGTTGTGAGAGAAAAGTTCAGGGCCGATCTTTGATCAACGTGGCATGCTCTTATTTTATTTTGGCATAGCGCGGCATATGTTCACGCGGAACAATCTTTCCAGCTGTATAAAATAGCATCAAGCAGTGTTGGCAAATAAGTGGTGGGCAATTTGATGCCTGAGGCTCACTGTCACAAGCTCTCGTCGGAAAAGTTCATCGCTCAGCTTCACCTTCACTTTCTGCACATATAACCAATGGATTAATAACGACTAACAACCGCCATGCCGCCTAAAGCCAAAGCCCCACTGAGCGGTGCCAGTAATGGCGACAACCCGTCTCGCCAGCCAAGTGCATCGCACAATGATCAGGCGACTGGCGGCGCACCACAAACCGCGGTCAATGATGCCCAAACTCTGACACCCATCAGCGTAGCAGCTACAGCTGCGCCTGCCGAACGACTCTCGGCGACTCCGCGACCATCGCCGACACCACGAGGTAGAGGTGGCGCCGCACCAAAGCCCAAATTCGTAGGGCGAAGATCGCAGAACGCTCGGCAAGAGTTAGAACAAGCAGAAGTCCAGAAGAAGGCTGCTGAAGCAGCGCAGGCGGCCGAAGAAGCGAAACGACAGGCCCGAGAGGCAAAGCGCTTCGGCTATGGCAGAGGCGGTGGTGACAGAGGGCGCGGTGGTAGAGGCAGAGGTAGAGGAGGGCATATGGCAGACTCACATCGTCCAAGGGAAGATGTCGTGCCCAGTGGACCTTTCAGCTCGGGACAAGCAGCTGCCGAGGCGGCTGGTCGACGATGGGGGTCTGGAGGAGGTGGTGGAAGCAGTTCGGGTCCTTTCAGCGGTGGAAGTGGAGGAGGGGGTTCGGGCGGCTCAAGATACAGTGGTGCGGGAATGTCTACGGGCATCGCAAGTGGCTCAGGTATCAAGTCCGAACCCGGCACGGATTCAAGCATGCGTTTCAGAACAGAAGATGGAGGCTATATCTCGAGCGATGAAGATGAAGGACCGAAAGAGGATATTGATCGCTTGCAGCAAGGGGTGGTCGACCTGACAGGAGAAGATGATGTGTTAGAGCGGGATCCTATGGCGCCTGTTCGTTTGCGAAGACAAGAACACAAAGATCGCACCATTGGGCTGAGCGCAGAAGACGAAGGCATTCTTGACGATAGTGATCGAGTAGACGATTCAATCACCGAGAAAAGGAAAGGCAAGCAACGAGCCAAAGATGTTGAGGTGACTGGCTCTACACAAAGACCGAACCGACCAATGGCGTACAGCTCGTCAGATACAGATGGCGAGCCACAAATCAAAGAGGAGCCTGTAGACGACGAGCACCAAACCCGACCTGCCACGCCAGAGCCAGTGCCTGTTACTGATGGGACTTTGCAGAGCCCACTTTCTTCGCCCGAGAGCAAGCGCAAGGCCAAGGAGAAGATCAAATCAACAGTGGGTGCCACGACCGAAGATGAATATGGTTTCATCATGCCGGAACCACCCAAATTTCAGACGCAGGCCGAGAAAGATGAATGGGAGCGCCATTACCTTGACATGAAGGCATTGCGAGAAGAACTCGGTTGCCTGGTGCCGCCTTCAGTCATGCAGGCTCCAGATGCTCCAGGCGACACGCCGATGAACGAGGTAACACCGGCCATGGCAAGTTCGAAGAAGACGCAGGAGGAGCGAGAGAAGCACGTGTATCTCTTCCAATTTCCGCCAGTCTTGCCCGATCTCACACCAGTCACCGTCAAGCCGGACCCAGAGACGAGTATCGCTGCACGATCTGGAGAAGAGCCGATGGACGTGGATGTAGAACCGCCAAAATCTAATAACGTACATACGCCTGAGGGAGAGAGCACAACCAAGCGACCCAAGCTTCCTTCGGGTTCTGTCGGCAAGCTGCGAGTTCACAGATCAGGCAAGGCAACACTGGACTGGGGCGGCACACCGTTAGTGCTCAGCAAAGGTGCCGATGCTACGTTCTTGCAGAC
Source organism: Exutisphaerella laricina CBS 326.52 (assembly GCA_000504385.2). Classification (NCBI taxonomy): domain Eukaryota; kingdom Fungi; phylum Ascomycota; class Dothideomycetes; order Mycosphaerellales; family Mycosphaerellaceae; genus Exutisphaerella; species Exutisphaerella laricina. Next base: position 57,503 of record KZ106647.1, on the reverse strand, counting down.
GGTCATGATAGCGGAACTCCCAGAGTTCAAGCCAAAGGACGACGCCGCCGCTGCTACTGATCGGCTAGAGGATTTTGATAACAGAGGGCTAAGCATGGGTCAGATCCGACAAAAGTGGATTGTCACGCCGGATTGGGAAGAAATCTTGAGATAGTGAAGTGTGCCTTGGAATTTTGGGTCGTCACTTTAGCGAGGCGTCTCGGTGATTGTTTAGATGATACCCAGGTATGTACTGCTCTATGGACGTGATGCTGATAACCTAAGCCACTGATGCGACTGTCGATATTCTGCATACTTGCCGCATGTACTTCTTGTACTATCTTGACAGTTACTTCTTCGCAACCTTGCCTCTGTGGCCTCCAAAGGAAACGACGTTAATTCCGAACTGTGTCCCACTGCAACAGAGGCTTGCGCAAAGTTCATTTTTGCTTTCAATTACATGTCCCTGGTGATCATGTGGCCCCTATCATGATGCTTGTCACACATGAGACATCCAGGTCGCCGAAGTTCGGATCTGCGACCATGGCGTGCAGCAATGCGAGCTGGAAGAGGATAAAAGTCACTCTGTGGTCTGTGATCGCCGTTCGCACCCGCGTTGACGGGTCCGACATTACACTACAGCCTCCCTCTATCCATGTAGCGAGACGAAGTGGAGGTGCGCTAATACGGAAGTTTGCGCGCAACGCGAAAAATCGTGTATGACCCCGGGGGTATCAAGTCATTGTCAAGTACGACTTCCAACTCCGGCGACGTCGGATCTGCCGAGCCCTTTGCGAAGATCCCGTCGTTTGCATCTGTTCCGGGTCTGTCATGGACTAGTACGACATCTGGACGCAGCCATGTCATGAACTTGGTCAATTCTTCCTTACGCGGTCCACCCCTTGCGCCAGGGTCTTAACAACATAGAGAAGCCCGGATAATGGCAGGCGTCCAGAGCAGCAATGGACACTCAACTCCACTGGGCATCAAGGTTGCAACTTTCATGCCTGGCTGCGCACCCTTCACGACCAGGCCACTTAACAATTCGAGTACTGCTGTATGCAACTGGGTATACGTCCTTTGCCAACACTGATATCCTTGCGAGTCGGAGGCTCTGACGCATTTGGCTCATCACGATCAGAAACGAGCTCTCTCACAGATGGTCTGGGTCCTGGTGCTTGGAAATGGTAGCTAATGCATCTAGACTTCTTCAATCCTTGTTCGATGCAGTGGACTTTGGTTGGTTTGCTCGGCTTTTGGATCGTCCTGATCTATTTAAAGGCAATATACGGTGTGCTCGTCTACCTGCATTAGCCAGAAGTAAGCGGTTTCTTCAGTCCAGCAGATAAGCAGTAACTGATGTAGGTCCCCGACCAACGGCATGACACTGTGAGATATCAGTGTGCTATTGGGAGATCCGGTGGAGCTGAAGTTCGAGCAAGCGCTAATAAAGCAGGAAGACCATGACCTTATTAAGGTCAGTGAGTCCAAGTCGGACGGGGCACACATCGAAAGAGGGCCAGGAGATGTTCCAATGCGACGCGCCCGTCCGAAACCAACGTAGCGTATGTGGCTGCCAGACTGTCAGCATGAGTCGCGCAAGAACGTCAAAGGCTATTGATGTAACTCGTGTGTGGTTCAGTACTTTTGCGTATATGTAGTGTGTCGTCAGTCCCTGTATTGCAGGATAGGACAGCTCCAATATTTTGTATATCATCATGAGACAAAGGTGCTGGATGCGGAAACTTACGTAACATGTGAATTGCGAAGAGCAGACGTATTGCCAGACTTCAACACAACAGCTCTCCTTCGACTGCTGTCAAGCATCGCCCAGATGTATTGGAGCCTGACGACAGTCATCGTTCCCATCGGAACGGCAGATGTGGTTAATTGTGGTCTGAAGCAGGAACGGGCCTGCTCAGAAGAACTTTGGCCGTTTTGCATCGGGACCCTCGTCCAAAGTCTCGCTCGTGTACTGCCTGTGCTTGTTATTGTACCTAGGGCACAGTGCCGGCTGGATGGTCATTTGACCATGTCAGTACATAGACTGATCTGATTCATTTGCCTTCGTCATCATCGAACGCAAGTTTGACTGGTTTGACTTTCTTCTTCACTTTCTTGCCGATCTTGTTGGTACCAGAGTCCCTGCTTGGACCTTCCTCTGCAGAACCATCGTCGCCGATAACCTTCGCTACTTTACGCTTCTTCTGCGCTTTGCCATCTGTCACGCTCTGTTCTGGCCGTCCGGAGTCCAAGGTCGAAGCCGATTTGGTATCTGGCAGAGCACCGGAAGCCTTCGGACCTGCATTGGGACCGCTTTGCCCCGTTATGCCAGGCGCGGTCGCTGATATCAGATTCTTGAAGTCTTCTTTGGATACGGACTCGCCGCTTTCGTCCACGACCGTAGGTCCATCGTCTTCGCTAGTGTCTTTCGCCTTCTTAGGCCTGGCAATTTGACGCTCATGGCGATCTGTGTCCCTTCGGCCAGCCTTTTGATCATGCAGTCTTTGTAGAAATGGCGGCAATGACGAGTCGTAGCTCAAATCTTTCGATTTGATCTTCTTGTCGGACATCGCATACCATCATATGGCGACGGAAAGCAGAGCTGAAATTGCGAATTTGGCGAGGTCAATTATCTCAACTATTCAGGCCACCTCGTCGGCCGAACCAGTTATATTAGGCCACACGTCTCTCGAACCGTCTGACAGCTGAGACAAAGAGATTTCCGAGCGGCGCACACGCCAAGATAATTCGTTCGATCTTCACGACAACGACGAGTAGCTCCTACGCCCAACGACAGCACCGTTACCGACAACCTTTCGACGATCTCACCGAAAGACAAACGCAAATATGTCGCACGAGGTACGGCGAGCGAGAAACACGACCTAGCGTCACGGGACTAACAGGATATGCAGAGCGTCTGGTACTCGCGCCCACGCAGCTACGGCAAGGGAGCAAGAGAATGGTACGTCGAGAGCAGATAGAGATGGGCGCAAAGAGATGGCAGAAGGGCATGCTGCTGTGAAACATACTGACTGGTTCGCAGCCGTGTCTGCACCCACAAGGCTGGTCTCATCCGCAAGTACGGCCTCAACATCTGCCGTCAATGCTTCCGGGAGAAGTCGAGTGACATCGGTTTCACCAAGGTACGACTGCTCGCACGATTTGCCAAAGGAGACGAGAGAACTAACATGTGTCAGCACCGCTAAACGTGCATTCGATGGTTCGATTGTGGAAGAGGACAATGCAGCATGTGGCAGAGGTATGAAGCATGAAGCATGTCCAGGCACCGGCGTTCCCAAGGAGGTTTACTGCTGGAAAGGCAAGCTATAAGGTCGGACGCAAGATCAGGACTATGCAGCTGTGAATGACATGAAATCGGAAACTGCTCAATCAGGTTGACCATCAAGTACCTCGACAACCCATCCTCGTGCGGTAGAGTCGACCATCGACCACTTTACCTTGGAGGTAGCATGCCGAATCTATCTGAACCCTCGGCCAATCTGCGTAGAACTCCATGCTGTTTGTTCGTGACCTCAGAGTAGCGTGACCAAGGTCATCAGGCGGAAAGTCAAGCAAGACATGGCAGTCAGAAATACCCCCTTGTTCGCCTTTCGCTACATACAATGTTCATACCGACATGCGCGGATGATTTCCGATCATGCAATGCTATTCGACCGTGCTCGGCAATTTGAGGGCAATTGTTTCCCAGGGATACTGCTTCGTGGGCTTCGGAGGCTCCCACCTAAAAGAGTGTCTCGACTTCGTAGATCTGCATGAAGTCATTTCACTTTGCGCAAGAACAGTGGTATAGTTGATGTTCTATACTTTTGGACACACGCACGATGGCACGTGCTATCGCCGCACCAAACCTCCTTGGAAAATGGTGATGGCGGAGCAATTCATGTCCGCAGCTGGTCACAACGACAGCGCATCATGTCTCACCACACCACAGCTTGGCCGTGCTTCCAACAAGAGGCAAAGCGTTTCTTCCTATCATCAATACTCTGCAGTGCAGTTTTGCTTGGTTGCGGTAGTCGTGGTATCGGTCGAACTGCGTGGACAGCAGCGTGCACAATGATGACATGGCGTGCTCGCCTTCAATGCTCCCGTCGTTAAGGAGGCATGTGTCTGGCTGTTGTCTATTATTGCGTGCAGCCAAAGCTGACGCATTTTTGACTAGATTCAGGTGGTCGCTCGGCCAAGCCCTTGTTCCTTGCATGCAGCGTTCCTGTGGGGTCCATAGTCAGAAGGGAGTAGGCGGTTGGCTTTAAGTGCAGCCCCAGGTGTCACAGTCAGCAACTTGCGTTGCGCACACCACAAAGCATGAATACGTGCCGATGCCGATGGCACGGGAAGCGCATAACGGCGCGGACATATGTGCGAAAGTGGTGGTGAAGGGGTTGGTCGTCAGGCTTCATCTCTGCAGCGGAGACAGTTTGTTGTTCATCCTTGCTAGCAATCTTGCTCCCTGACTCTGTCGTACGGAAAGAAAGTCGTCGTTCCTCCCTTCTTGCGGCAGCAAACCTCAAGTCCGAGAGCTGACGAGTTGCCTCCTCATACGAATTTTGCTTACTGTTTCATCACCTTTCTAAATTGTTGCTACAAAGCAGTATATGTTCACGGCGTGTTTAATGAAAGGACGGAGAGTTGTATTCGCCAACATCCGACCCTAGCTTGTCGGTCCAGTTCGCGCTAGCCTCTGCCTGCCTGTGCCTCCTGCTCTCTGGCACTCTCTCTTGCAGCAGCACCGAACTACCACACAGCACACATCACCACGCTGGGTTGCTGCCGGACTCCTCAGCCAACCTCGACAAAACACCACTTCAGCCTCCGTCGACTCGTCCGCAGTGCAATACTGCCTCTGGCGCTGTGTGCGGCAGGCCGTTTGCATACCCCGGCGCGACCGCGAGCTCGAAACACCACAAGCACTAAAGCACCAGCACCTACCTACACCACCCTCCACCTAAACATCACCAACCCATTCTGCGCTGCGATAGTCACCGAGACAGGGCGTCGTCGCTCTGTGACGACCTGCGATGGCGGACGCGAACAATGCCGAGTCGATCCAATCCAAGATCCAAATAGCCAGAAGGGATGCCGAAGCGTTGAAAGACCGTATCAAGGTGCGTTAAAGCGCCAATGTCTTGAAACGCAGTCGGGAGGATAGACTTGCTGACACAACTCTTGACATAGCGCAAAAAGGATGAACTCGCAGACACCACACGTAAGTCAATGCCTGCCGCACGCGCCTACAGCCGGTGGAAACTCGCCGCGTGGCATGCAAAGTAGCTCACAAACATTCGTGTAGTTCGCGACGTCGCGCGACAACGCACAGAACAGCTGCCTCGGCTGGCCATGAAAACGAAACGGACGCTTAAGGGCCATTTGGCGAAGATCTATGCGATGCACTGGTCAACGGATCGCAGACATCTGGTGTCAGCTTCGCAGGATGGCAAGCTGATCATATGGGACGCCTATACCACCAACAAAGTGCACGCCATACCGTTGCGATCGTCGTGGGTCATGACTTGCGCATACTCGCCGAGCGGCAACTATGTCGCTTGCGGCGGTCTGGACAACATCTGCTCGATTTACAACCTGTCGGCGCGAGAAGGACCAACTCGAGTAGCTCGTGAGCTTAGTGGTCACTCTGGGTATCTCAGTTGCTGCCGCTTCATCAACGACAGACGCATATTGACTTCCTCTGGCGATATGACCTGTGTTCTATGGGACATTGAGACTGGTCAGAAGATCACAGAGTTCGCAGATCATCTTGGCGATGTGATGAGCTTGAGCATAAATCCACTGGACAACAACCAATTTGTGTCTGGAGCCTGTGATGCTTTCGCTAAGTTGTGGGACATTCGACAGCAAAAGTGCGTGCAGACATTTGCTGCACACGATTCCGACATCAATGCCATTCAATTCTTCCCTAACGGCAACGCTTTTGGTACCGGTTCGGACGATGCATCATGCCGACTGTTCGACATCCGCGCGGATCGCGAGTTGCAGGCATATACTGTACGATTGGGATTCCTTGCTCTATACATGGATCTGACTAATGTCTTGTTGTAGATTGGCGAGCCAGTGTGCGGCATTACGTCTGTGGCCTTCTCGGTATCTGGTCGGTTACTTTTTGCTGGCTACGATGACTTCGAATGCAAGGTAGGCCAATCCGGCGGGCATGTTCTCGCGGTGCACATCTAACACGTTTGACAGGTATGGGATGTTCTGAGAGGCGAGCGTGTTGGGACTCTGCAAGGACACGATAACCGCGTCAGCTGTCTTGGGGTCAGCAACGACGCCATGTCTCTTTGCACAGGCTCGTGGGATTCGATGGTGCGTGTCTCTTCCAGTTCAAGATAACTTAAAGCCGAAAGTTTTGGTTCGTGCTAACGTTTACACACAGCTCCGTATCTGGGCATGATCGACATGCTGCTAACCGTTGTGCGACTACCCGCGGCTCAGTGCCTTGACTTTGTGAGCATGCACAGCATCATGATTACGGGCGCCTCATGAGACTCACCTATGTGGGCTGCAGCATGAGCGGTTTGACGCCGTCGTTTGTCATTGCCTCGACAACAGCAGCGCCGACGCGTGATGCGGCCTGGAACTCCTTCTATACACTGTTTGATGGAGCGAGCAATTCTTCACCTGTCGAAGCAAGTTCGCACTCGAATTGTGCAAGACTGCGGACTTCCCTAACATCACCACCACAGGAATCATCTTTCATAAATCACTGTGCTTCTGGACTCTAGCTGGACAAACTCTGGAGCGGTGCGCTCTGGTCCGTATCTTATCGCGAAGCTGTGGCAATTAGTGGGAGGAGGGCTTTTCTTCATTGCCAAATTGGCTGCATCGACACGGCGCAGTCACAGGATGTTCTAGTAGCTATACTTGGGTCACTCAAGCAAAAGGTTTCAAAGCTGGGCTTTTACCAGAGCAGAGCGTTTTGTGGTAGTTTCGCGATATCAGAGACCCTGGTAGCTGGGCGACGAATTGGCATGGTAATAGTGGCATTCACTTCCGCCTGTAGCCGGCAGCGTTTCAATAGTGGCGCGACTGCCATGGTAAGCATTGCCCTTGAACATGCATGTAGTGATCATGTTGGATTCATCAGGCTATTTGTGACTCTGACAATCATGGTACCGCCGCTGCAGCTCTCGTGTAGCGGGTGACCTGTTCATCTCGTGGAGATGAAGTGCTTTCGGTCGCATAGTCAGCAAATCGAATGCCTAAGTACGCGAGACCCGTTGACCTAGTGGCCGCTGCAGACATGTCGGAAGGAACCCAAATAATGAGTGCGTCCTGAGGCAACCGAGCGTCACCGAGTACCACAACTACCTAGCTGTGCTTTAGCATGCTCACCACCTGCCCTAAGCTCGTCAAGTATCCTGGTTGAATCATCCGAGCCTGGGCCCTCTGTTCCCTCCCAACAAGTGTTTTGGCGGTTTCAGACATGGACAATGCGCAAGCCATGCAAGGCTTTGGATCCGGCGGTTGATTGCGGCGTGTCTTCCTGCTTGCTGTCAAAATAGCATACGTGAAGGGGAGGACCGAACCTTTCTACAGGCGCTGTGCTTGCGCCCGTGTGCCATTCTCACGCCTCGACGTGGCCTTAAAAGCTGCTGCATATCCCATCCTCATCCCACACAGATCGAAACGATTCCGTGATCCCGCACTGAGAATGTCGGCGGCACAGGATGAGTTCAATGAGCTCATGCGCGACAAGGAACGAAGAAGCAGACACCCAGAAGACGACAACGACGATGGCCAATCTTTCCTCAACATATCCGATGACGAGGATGCTGCACCTTACTCTTCTCGCGCAAATGGCCATCTAGACGTCGAAGCTCCCCGGCCTAGCATGAGCAGCGTACGAAGCACGATTCCCATGAAGCGCTACGGTGCGAACACTGGCGTCAAGGGCGTCATCTCAGACGCACAAGACTTCCGCGATGCTCAGCGCGTCCAGAGAATGTCCCTGCGAAATTCAACGAACATATCTGCACAGGCTCACTCGCTATCCCTTGACGATCGACCTCACATGGAGGAGCTTGAGGAAGGGGATCAAGAAGACATGGAAGAAGACGATGACTTCTTGCACAAATGGCGGCAGACTCGATTGAAGGAGATGCAGAATGGACCAAGAGATAGCAAGATGCATCTCGGCAGTGGGCTCAACAAAAGACTATATGGAGGCTTGGCCACGGTTGATGGAGATGGCTATTTGGACGCCGTCGACAACTCAGGCCCTGCCACTGTTGTGGTAGTGTATATCTATGACGAATATGTACGTCTTGCAGGCTCATTTGATCATCAAGTTCGCTAATGCAGCAACAGTCCCAGGTTAGCGATCTCTTTGAGAGGTGCGTCCGGACGCTGGCTGGCAAGCATCAGGATACACGCTTCGTGAAGTTGCATTACGATGATGCGCAGATGGAGCCTGCTGGTGTTCCCGCCATTATCGCATACCGCGGAGGCGACAAGTTCGCAGCGCTGGTGCCTATTCTCAATGAGCTTCCTGACGATGCCGATCTCAGCGCATTGACCTTAGAGAATGTGATGAGAAGGTATGTTGAGCCCGAAGCTGGATCCCGTTCGACCTAACTTTGAACAGGCATCAAATTATTACTTGAGAGGGTCTGCATTCCGCACCACGAGAATGCAAGTCCATGCACGGGAAGGATCCATCGCACCGTGTACAGAGCGAGCAATACAAGGACAGCACAAGGTGTCAACGACGGCCTACCGTAACGATGCCAGCATGTGACTACGACGGGTAAAGACAGGATTACTGCTCGCACTACCAGGAAAAGGTTGACAGGACGGTCGTTTGTCAGACACGATAACAGTAGGTAGCAGTGCTCACTATGCAGCAGACTGCAGGCTTGATGCTGTTATTACACCCCGGCGCTTTCGCGATGGCAGGGGACTATGGGGGGTTTCTTCACCTGCTCAAGTGATGGAGTACACTGTTCAGCTGGACGGTGCACGCCGAGCTTAGACAAAGCAGGCTCAGGCAAGAGTACATACCAGAGAGCTCTTGCACGGCAACAATGTGCCTGGCGTCTGAATAGCTTTCGGCCTCGTGAACGGCGATTCGGAGGAACGCAGATATCGAGATTGGTACGTGGGAGGATGCAATGTGCCATCCACAGTTGAGGGCACCTCGTGTTCGTGAATGCACGTGGATGCCGACATGGATCAATTCCCGAGTCTAAACGTCCAACATCTTGAGCAAGTGTATACGCATGTGCTTCCATGCTTGAGTATAACGTAGCAATGGTGACTGGAAGTCCTACTTGAGGGCGATGACGCATGATCTGTACTTCTTTTCGGGCCTTCATTATGGCAAACAGTGTTCATAAATGCTGACGCCGTCAGCGCGTGCTTGGCGGCCGGCAGTCGACTTTCGACCATCGACGTCCCTCGAATCACAAACAAACACTCCACTGCACATTCTATCCTCGCCATCGACTTGGATTGATCCCACTGACGCCATCGACTTGGATTGATCCCACTGACGCCATCGACAACTCACTGTCTCTTGGTAAACGCGCTGCGATACGAGCGTCATGTCGTTCTTATTCGACAAGATCCACGACGCCGTTAACGAGGTAGGCGACAAGTTCAAGGCCAAGGCATCGGGAGGGAAACCAATCCACAGCCACACTCACAAGGCCAACGAGTGCTCCGATGACGACTCTCATCACATGCACCGCTATCAGTCCTTCGCGCCGCAGCGAGAAGGCAACGAGGTCAAGTGGTACGTGGATGGCTGCAGCTATATGTGGGCCGTCTCGATGGCCCTGCAACAAGCACAGCGCGAGATTTGGATCCTGGACTGGTGGCTGAGCCCCGAGCTGTATCTGAGAAGGCCACCCGCGAAGAACGAGCAATACGGGCTGGACAAGCTTCTCTTTGCCGCTGCGAATCGTGGCGTGCAAGTCAACATCATCGTGTACAAGGAAGTAACACAAGCTCTGACGCTGTCGTCAAGCCATACCAAGCATTGGCTAGAGGACAACGATAAGACTGGCAACATCAAAGTGTTTAGACATCCTGATCACCTACCAGACCGCACCACGCTGGCGTCAAGCTTTATATCGAGCATCAAGCAAAGTGGTCTGAGTGCTTCAAAGCTTTCACAATTGCCAGGAGATGCCCTCAAGGGCATATATGGCATGAACGACGATACTGTTTTGTACTGGGCTCATCATGAGAAGCTGTGTCTGATTGACGGCCATGTTGCGTTCATGGGCGGTCTTGACCTCTGCTATGGAAGATGGGACACAAATCAGGTAAGACTCGTGATGCTCTAGTGAAGGCCTCAGATTGACACTTGATCAGCATTCCATCGCCGATGCACATCCCGGTGATTTGAACGAGATAGTGTTTCCAGGTCAAGATTACAACAATGCCCGGATCATGGACTTCTCAGACGTCCAACACTGGGAAGCGAACAAGCTTGACAGAAGATTCAACAGCCGGATGGGATGGAGCGATGTTGCTTTATGCGCCAAGGGTCCTGTCGTCGAAGATCTCAAAGCACACTTTGTGCAGAGATGGAACTTCATCTACTACGAGAAGTACGATGTTCGCCGCAACGAGAGGTACAAGCCATTGGTCTACTCGCCTATGCGTGCTGGTATCATCGGTCACCCTTACCAGATTGCCGAAGACGGCTCAGGCATGGTAGGGGAGGGCCAGTTTCATGGCTTTCGGGAGCGAATGAAACAGCAGTACGAGCACGGCAAAGCACGATTGGAGGAAGGCCGTGAGCAGGTACGGGAGCAATTCCATGGCACATATCAGGAGTACCCAGAGGGACCTCTCGGCGGGACCAAGTCGCAGATAACGCGCTCGTGCGCCAAATGGAGCCACGGTGTGCCACTTGAGTAAGTCAGAGCATACGAAACAATGGTCATGCAAACAGTATGTTTGCTAACGCCTCTGCTAGGCATTCAATCGCCAATGCGTATATCCAGATCATACAAGACAGCCAGCACTTTGTGTACATGGAGAATCAGTTCTTCATCACTGCTACGGGAGATCAACAGGAGCCAGTCAAGAATCGCGTTGGAGCAGCTATTGTCGAGCGCATCGTTCGAGCTGCAAGAAACAACGAGGACTGGCACATGATCATCAACGTGCCCTCAGTACCGGCTTTTGCTGGTGATCTGAAAGCAGATGACTCGCTCGGCACAAGGGCCATCATGGAGCTCCAATACTTCAGCATCAATCGTGGGGGACACAGTATTATGGAAAGCATCGCTAGAGAAGGTGTAGACCCAATGCAGTATTTGCGATTCTACAACTTGCGAAGCTACGACAGGATCAACATCAGCGCGGCCATGGCGAATGTCGAGCAGCAAGCTGGTGTCTCTTATAATGATGCTAGAAAAGGTCATGACCAACAGTATGGACGCGAATATGGCGAAGCGGCTCCTGAAGGCTCAGCAGATGCATACGGCAGATATCAACAAGCAGCGCAGCAAACTTATGAGCGCTCGCCGAACGAGCTCACAAGTGGCAAGTGGGACTCAGTCGCACAATGCTACATGCTAAACGGGCCTGACATCCGTTCTGCGCCGTGGGATGGGGATGCAGAGACCGAAATTGATGCTTTCGTCTCGGAAGAGCTCTATATCCACTCCAAACTTCTGATAGCCGACGACCGCATCGTCATATGCGGGTCTGCCAACATGAACGATCGAAGTCAGCTTGGCTATCATGACTCCGAGATTGCCATGATCATCGAAGACCCCGTTGAGATCCAATCTACTATGGCAGGTAGGCCATGGAACGCGTCTCAGTTCGCCGCTACTCTGAGAAGACAAATTTTCCGGAAGCACTTGGGGCTTTTGCCTCTTCAGGACTACCAGCGACCTGACCAAAACTTCACACCTGTGGGCGCACCGAATTCCTACGATTTCGGCAGTCGTGAAGACCAGGCAGTTGCCGATCCACTATCACCAAGCTTCATGGCCCTATGGCAAACGACAGCCAGGAATAATACTGAGGCATTCGGCAAGGTGTTTCATCCGGTCCCTGACGACAAAGTACAGAACTGGAAGCAGTACGACGAATACTACGAGCGGTTCTTCAAGCCAGAAGACGCTAAGAAGGAAGGAAAAGACATGCGACACCCGAGTAGCTGGAAATGGGGACACATTGTTAGAGAAGAATTCTCTCCTGGTCAGCAAGGTCTGGATGAGATCAAGGAGATCCTGAGCCGTATCAAGGGCAACTTGGTAGAGATGCCACTGCTTTTTCTGAAAGATGAGGACATTGCAAAGGAGGGACTGGGTCTGAACGCGCTCACTGAGGAAATCTATACCTAGCATCATCCTTCGTATCGGTGCATTGGAAGTACGAACAGGATGTCGACAGACCTAGAGGATGCAACTGACACGAATCAGCATAAAGCTTTACTCTAAATTAGACATGTAGTACGTAGCTTACCATTGTTGCGAAGATCGTGCCAAGCTGACCAATCTGGTCTCCCGCTCAACATACTGGCCAAGTTCTGCCCGTGCTGTGAGAGTACCAGCAGGAACCCTTTGCGTATGGTCTTGATGTAAATCATCCGCGCCCAGAACAGCACGACTTCTGTACTGCCAGATGCCTTTGAGCCAGTCCGTGACACTGTCGCAACCGACAAGCCGTCCGATACTCGCGACTTTGTCCCGAGACCGTAAGTTGGTGTCGATCGCTAGCGCAGTAGCGCCCTCCAGAAGCATCTCGTCGACCATAGCCATGACTTCCTCGAAGAATGTGCGGTTCTGGTCCAGCCACACGTCGTTGAGAGTCCTCGTATGGTAGTGCCCTCGAATCCACGATCTGGCGTTGCGTGTCTCCAACAGCATTTGTGGATCAGATCCATGGCGCGGCCTCTGGTCGGTCAGCTGTGCGATGCCTTGCGCGATGAATTCGGAAGTCAAAGCTAGTGCTTCTTCGAGACGAGCTCGAGAATTCGTATCCATACGTCGTGTGTGGTCAGCTGCGATCCATCACAGCTTGGAAGCGTGGAGAGAGAGAGAGAGAGAGAGAGACAGAGAGACACAGAGAGATCTCCTTTACCTGAGGATTGATCAAGGTACAAAGGATGCGCGGCCATTGAATGGCGAGGCAAACATTTGCGACAAAAGACAACCCTATTCGCGCCGACTTGGTCAGACAAGCATGTCTTGTGTTTTTCGATGGCCCAATTGGTTTCTGGTGTAGTGTGCTGTGAGTCTACGGGAAGTGCACGGGTACGAGCAAAGATCTCGCGAGCGCAGTGGCCACATGAGCGTGAGTGAAGGGGAGATTGAGCAGAAGAAGCTGCATATGTGTTCAGCATTACCCTTAGCAGCACCGTTGTGTTTCTTGTTCTTCTGACATTGCTTGCCTGTTCTTGCCATCCTACTACCTAAGCATGCGGTTCAGCCATTGCTCCGTGTCTCGCAATCGTCGTCGTGCCTGTGCCACCCATAAGTCTTGACTCTGTGATCCACAGACAAGGAAGCGCGATCACCCAAGCTCTCAGGCGCTCCTTGCCCTGCTATCGCGACATATTGATTGGCCCAGGTATGTTCCCCATCCCGGCTCTGCCCTCCTTTGCCGCTTTTCAGAGCAACCTGTCCTTCTCTTTCGCAGTCTCCTGGTATGTATGCTAGAGCTTCGCAACTCGAGCAGTCGAAAGGCTGCTTATCCAGCGTCTCGGCTTGTGGATGCCCGTATTGAACACAATCTCGGTGGAACCATTTCATCATACACGCCACAGACGATCGTCTCGCTCGGTGACGAGCCTGATGGGCGTGGTGAGCGACCGTACAACCTCTGCTTCCTCAAGGCTATGTTCCAAAGAGCCCGCGGAGGTGAAGGTGTCTCCTGCGATGCTGAGGTCTTCGTCGCTCGACTCCGAATTGTGGCCGATGGTCGCGAGGGCGCAGAGTCTGGTATTGGCAGCATTTTCCGGGTTATCAGATCCAAAGCTCACGCGCAGGTTGCCATTCTTGTCCTTACGATGGAGTTGTCTGCGTGGATCGTTTGGTGGCTTCTCGGGACCGTGGAGAGTGTCGTGCGCGATGAGTGACTCGACGGAGAGAGTGGCAAGGATTTGGTGAAGTACAGCTTCGGCATTCTCCTTATCGAGGATGATCTCCCGAGTTTTCTCGACTGCATCTGTAAGCCAGTCGTCGTGGTGAAGCGAAACGGGAATGGTTGGGATGTATCTGATAGGAGTGCGACCATCAAGGTCAGAGTATGCTTTGGTACGGCGCAGGCGATGGCGCACTGCTTGGGTCTGTTCCTTGGTGTTGTCAATGACAGTTATCAACGGATATCGGGCGACGTGCGCGAAGCGTTTTCGGCGCGTGTACGAGCGTAGTGGACGACTTGGTCCTGGACGAATCTGGCCGTGTGGGATGGCGTTGTCGACAGGGCTCACCATGCGTGGCTTAGGCGGTGTTTGGTTCATCTCGATCTAAGTGGTCGGTGTCAGTGGTACTCGAGAATAGCTATAGGTGACAATAAAAACCCTTTAAGTGGTGATCAGTGGGAGACTTATGCAAAGCGCAAGCGCGTGTCCAAAATATCAAGTGTCATTCACATGCAGCTGTGCAGCCGTTTGCACTAGTGGATTAAGCTCACCAGAGCCAGGTTCGTTCCTCGCGCAGAACATTCCTCCGAGCTAGTGATGAGGTTCAAAGACTTGAAGGTACCGAGTGACCGTGACTCGAGTTGTCGTAGTGAACTCAGCAAAGTCGTCCGGAACAAGGCAAATATTGTTTCTGTTGAAAATTGCCCTCACTTGCCAAGTCGCCCGTACGCTGCCGCATCCATCGACCTAGAACTCACCTTCACTGATCGCAGATGCTACAAGATGGATTGAGGACACGGATGACACTTGAGTGCACATAAGCACGCACAGCGTTCGTGCTCGCTCGTTTCCGTACACCACGTCTAACCGGCAGCGTGCCACATGTCGCATCGTCCCCTGATAGCTGCTGCGTCATTTTTGGATCATACAGTCTAGAGATATCCATCCTTGTCCATTCGCTATGCCGTAGCCAGCTTATCGCAACGCCAGCCAGCAAGAGACACCCTTGCCATGCGAATCGTTATACACCTACCATTCATACCTTCCTGACGCACTGCACTCAATCGAGCGATACGCCAGTTGCCAGTCGGGACGTTCGTCTTTCTCGCGAAGCAGTTTGGTATCCTGCCCTATCAGGTCCACAGTCTTCTCCATGTTCTATACTGGAAGGTTGAACCTCTTGCCTTGCAGAACCCTGTCGTCATCGTTAGTGCTGATTCCTGGACTGCGGAACTATTGTGCCTCGTACTTTGTATAGTAGATCCAGAAAAAGTCCGAGTATAGCACTGTTTGCACAATGCCCCCGAGCACTGGAATAGGATCCCAGTAGCCACCTTCTGTGAAGAACCGCCAGATCCAATTAGGGATGTAAAGAGCTCTGTATGCGCCAAGTGCAAACAGATAGTGTGTGGTGATTGTTTCGGCTTCGCCTGTTCGCTGCAGCATGAACAGCTGGGGCAGGATCGCAACGGCTTCAAGCCAAATTGAAAACGCCCATAACATCTGTGCCAGTATCAGTTCCCATGTCTCCTATGTCCCCTTTCTTAATCACGACGCACCTCAGCAGGAGTGTATTGATAGGGGAACAGTATGCCCAAAACTGCAGCTCCCCCTACCAGGTATTCCACTTTGAAAGTGTCTTGGTTCGGATCGTGTGTAGGCTTGTAGTCGTTAAGCATGAGGTAAACGGTGTAAACTTGTGCACCAATGAAGGCAATCTTGAAGGTCGTGTTCCAAAGTGACTTGGTTGGATCTGTCCAAAGGAGGTCTGTTTCTCAATGTGTCAGCCGTGCTCAACACAGCGTGAACAGCATATGTATCTCCAGAGGACTGACCAAGATATCTCGTCACGTAGACCACGAGGTATAGGAACTGCGATTTGAAGGAGATGCCGGATGCGCTCTGTCGATGTCTCAGCCAATGTTGCACTACTTGCGCTTCCCATTGCGTACGCTTGTGGACTTCATCTTGGCCAGTAATATGAAGATTGAGGCCAAATGCGACAAGTCGCCTATTCACAAAATAGTGAGCTGCCATCGGCGCGTTGGGTATGCGACTATTGCTGATTGTGGCATCGTACCTGCTATGCGGAATAGGTTCATCATCTTGGGCGACTCGTGGCCTCAGCCGATTGTGCGCCGAGGTTGTCGATATATCCCAAGAAGTCCTGGAGAAACAGCAACGTGGTGGTTTGGGTGAAGAAAGAGCCGACTCCTTGCCATTCGCGAGAACAGCTGTACCAAAAGTTGACGCGCCTGATCTGATCTGCAGGGCGGGCTGGGGAAACACCTCCTGGCGCGGGAGATCCCGTAGAATCATGCCTCAGGCTAACTTACAGTGAATCAATGCGTGGAAAGAGTAAGGGCGAGTCACAGAAGTCGTTGCCACAGCGGTTCCATATGCAGCGCAGACAGCAGAGGAGGAGGAGATAACACGATGCGCATTCGAGTATCTACGAAATATACAAGTCTGTCGCTCAATGACAGAAGTTGAACCTCGCTATGCTAGGATCGTGATCCGACGCTTGCTTGTCGTTTGTCGCCCAAGTGTTCACGTGAACGTGCTCATAGTCAACGCGAGCTCTGCTCAGCCTCGGACTGACGTACAAGTGGTCAAGTCCTTGGCTGTTCATGTCGAAGAGGTACGTGTACTGCTCAGTGTCGCGGATGCCAGCCACATCATCGAGACTCCGCAGTCCTGCTACAGATGCTAACGTCCTTAGCGGCTGCACGTACTGGAACTCGTTGTAGTCGCCACCTAGTACAACAGCTGCAGCGCGATCATAGTTGAGAATCTGCTGGACGAAAGAGCCTGTAATGTTGGCCTGTTGATCGCGAGTCAAGACTCCCTGGTTGACTGGTGGTCGTGGGTCACCATGCAAAGAACTGGAGCCTCCTTTCGACGCGAAGTGCACGTTGACCGTGAAGAATGTGTGGTTGCCATATTTCGTCTCCCACTGAGCAGCCAGAGGTTTGCGGCTGGCCTTCCAGGCTGGATTAGCTGGATCAATGCGTCCGGGGTTGTATTTCAAGGAGGGCCCAGGCAGGACCTCGTTTGCATCAGTGCTCGAGCCCAGATTCGGCTTGCGCAACTGGATGACATCTGGATTGTAGAGGTACGCAACTCGAATATTGCCGCCTGGCTGGCCACCGTCCTCGTCATCCACCGGGTCGATGTCTACGAAGGAATATCTCACGGAAGAGCCAGCAGCTATGATAGAGTCTCGAAGTATGGACAAGCTCACGTTAGCATCAACAACAGTGTCGTTCGTAGGGCCATTGTCATCCTGGACTTCCTGCACGACTATAAGATCAGGAGATCGAAGATAATTTGCGATGTGGTCAGCGATGGCGCTGACTTGATCAGCCGGACTGCCAGAGAAGTAATTCTCGATGTTGTACTGCCCAATGGTGATGCCACTGCACCGTCCATCGGAATGGAGGCTTGTGGCAGGCGGCAAAGCCGGAGCCTGAGACCCCGTGACCTTGATGTTCGTGGTGGGAAGGATCCTATAGAAACCGAAGTCCTGGAAAACGACGCCAGTGATGTCTTCTAAAGAGTCGCCAAGCTTCGTAGTCGCATTTGGGTTGGAAGTCCCGTCTAATGGACTACCAATGAGAATGGCTGGGGAGGTGAAGCGTGTTAGCCATTGTGTCTTCAACGTCTCGGGAAGGCTTCACTACGGGAAACTCACCTTCAGGATTTGCATCTTTGTCTGTAATGGTCAAGCCGCCGCGCTGATTATCCCCCGTGGTTCTCCAATCACCCACCACCCACGTGTCACCGAAGCGGTTGGGTCTGGCGACCGCCCTAGGACGGCGAATAGTGACTAACTCTCCCGACAAGCTCTCCCAGAAGTCAAGGCCATACCTCTGAGGGTCCAGAGTAGGATTGACGACAGATACTAGACTCTGATTGTTCGG
Organism: Exutisphaerella laricina CBS 326.52; assembly: GCA_000504385.2. Classification (NCBI taxonomy): domain Eukaryota; kingdom Fungi; phylum Ascomycota; class Dothideomycetes; order Mycosphaerellales; family Mycosphaerellaceae; genus Exutisphaerella; species Exutisphaerella laricina. Next base: position 39,509 of record KZ106647.1, on the reverse strand, counting down.
CACAGCAAAGACATCGCCTCCGTCCAGAGAGCTGTACTGCTCAGTAGGAGGGTTCAGGCCGCTCTGTCCAAGAGTGATTGGGATGACCGAGTTATTGCTCGATGCAATGGTTATGTTGGCTGGCCGGTCAATCTCTGTTAGGAAGAGATATGCTGAATTCGAGCGATATTCTGTCACTTGGCCGTTCAAAGTGATGATGTCGCCAGTAGCAACATTCGGCAGAGCATCATCTCTGCCAAAGACGTAGACGGACTCTGACGCGCTCGAATCACGATCCGGCGTTGTTGACCTGATCCAAAAGCCATTTGGTCCTTTTGCTGTGACTAATCCGCGGACGCCAGTGACCGTTTGTCCATTGTATGGCGAAAGAAACCTGTTGCCATTGATCTGTGAGATCGTCGGACTGACTACCTGTGCTGAGACAACGCTGCAAAGCGCCGCGAATGCCAGAACGTGCATCATCTTGCAGGTGCTGTCCATTGCAATGGATTCGCCATCTCTTGCTGCCCACACCCACCTTTTATATGCTCAAATCTTGCGGTCCTCATTCCTGTTATAGTGCGGCGCCCGCCTTCTTCATGCGTGAAGCTGCACCGACACAGATAGTGTTGCTAAAGTGTTCTCTTGGCAATGAAGGTCTATTGGCGGTGGTGCCGGAGGAAAGTAAGCAGTTCATCTTGGCTCTCGCGCACGCGTCTGTGCGTGATAGGTTGCGGCTATCTCGTTGGATGCATATTTCATGCAGGTGCGGAGGACGCCGGGCTCGTTTTTGGCGCAGGTTCACCTCCGTCATGCCGTGCGAGTGCGAGTGCGAATGCGAAATGCAACGTGCAGGCCTCGATGTAGAGATGAATAGCAAGACAGTGTCCAGCGGAGGCGATGTTGCGATGTTGATGGGAGATGGCACAAAGCGCGTAGACGTGGTTCTGGTTGTGTTCGCGCCTCGGCTAGCTGTCACGAATGGTAGGATCGTGTTATGCTTCAACAGATGCGTTCCGAGACTCTTCTCCAAGCACCAGCTATAGCTGATGTAATGATGAAAAGGTGGTGCTGCATGCAGCGATGTAGCCAGCAAAAATTGCGCCAGTAGGGCCCCCGAAGGAGACCTATACCAGCCCTTCACCGCGCTGTGCAATGCAGGAAGTTCTGATAGCGTTGGACATTCGTGAGCGTCCTCGGCCCAACAAGGTAAGTATGAAGAAAGGAGGAAGAAGAGGAGAAGCTGAAATTGAGGGAAAATACTTATATCTGGAAATGCTGGCCTGTGCCATCCTAGCTGCAACGGAGATGGGTGCGGGACTAGACTCGATGGGTCTGAAGACTGAGGCAAGCCGCAAGCGGATTGGGCTGCTTCGGCCAGCACGTGATCGCGGGTCCGGTCAAAAGTAGCGCCGTCTGCACTTGCACATCGAGCATGGACAAGGATCTGCAAGTCCAATGCGTGGAGCACCGTTGACGTGGCAGTCTTTGCGATGCCACAATCCAGGTCGCGGGACTGGCATTACCTGTTAGACAAACGAGCTGCCATCAGGTCCTTTCCGTACACCTGAGGACCCTTGAAGTGCACAATTGCTCAAATTCTGCACTTTCTTCTCACGTTGTGCATAACGTAGACGGCGGCATCGTAGCGTTGAGAGAACAAAGAGAGCAGCTCAGAGCTGGAATACATCCCAAAAGTGCTTCACGAAAGACTGTTTTCGCTTTCCAAAAAATGCCTGTTCTTACGAATGGCCATCGGAGAGCTCGACCTTCCTTCACGGAACGCTCACCGACCTTTCCATCCTACCACACTTCTCGCAAGAAACCGTAAGTCTGGAAGCCGGCACACCATGATTGGAAGCTGAACAGTTATGCAACATTGATCAGTGGTATTCATGCACTAACATTGTATAGACGTCGCTGGCCGCTTGTGATCCGCTTCGTCAAAGGAGCCATACATGTCGACATTGCACTGCCGGTCGTTCTCCACGCACTGTTCGCGGCTCTGATCTGCTATGCGGACATCATTCGAGATAGGCACTTCAGTATACCATCTTCTGTGATCCCGAGTCTGTCCATCGTCGTCGGCCTGATTCTAGTCTTCAGGAACTCGACCAGTTACGACCGCTTCTGGCAAGGCAACCAGCTCTTCACAACCCTAGGTAAAGCTCACACATCAAAGCCCTCCTTGAGACACCTAAGACTTCATGGCTAACATGCTCCACCTTCCCAGCGACGAGCGTACGCAATCTGACGAGATCCTTCCTGGCATGCTCATACAATTATTGTGGCAGCCCACCGACTGAGGCTGAACGAGCTGACACCGAGAGAACGGTCCGAATATTGCTTGCCTTGGTCTACGCAGCAAAGAACCATCTACGTGCCGAGTGGGGCCAATCACTGCCGATCCTTCTACCAAGGAAGGCGATGAATAGAGCACGGCGAGAGTCGATGTCAGTGTTCAGGCCGGAATACGATGAACTACTTCCTGCTGGAACACGAGGCTATGAAGAAGCCGGATTGGGACTACTGCTGCAACTGTCTATCCAAGTTGAAGGCTACATCAAGCGTGGGCACGATCGGGGATGGTTTCATTCGCCTCAGGCTTCACAGCTGACGGTGCAGCTAAACAGTCTGGTGGCAGCATATGGCAGCATGGAAACCATACACCTCACGGGATTGCCTGTAGCGTACCTGATCCATCTGCGGCAAGTACTTGCGCTGTTCTGCTGCGTGCTACCCTTTGCGCTGGTTGCAGAGATGGGCTGGTGGTGCGTGCTTCTTGTGGCGTTCGTTGCCTTCACACTGTACGGCATAGATGCCATTGGGGCACAGCTGGAGGACCCCTTTGGGTACGATCGCAACGATATCAAAGTCGATGCAGTCTGTGAGGATCTGAGAACCGAGATGAGTGTACTTCTGGATAGCTGGCGAAGAGATGGAGACATGTTCCCTGCTAGAGATGCCGTCGTGCCCAATTCGTCCTCATAGAAGAATGAAAGCATCTTATTGAGCATTAGAAATCATTATGTGCCATGTTCGTCATCAACTACATCATCCAAACCGTCCAATGTGGATGTAGTACAGACTGTGCGACGACAAACGTCACTTGACGACGATGTGAGTGAGCACTACAGAGAAGAATATGTCGGCTCTGTGACCTCTGGCTGCACAGGTGGAGCAGTGTCAACAATTCTGGAAGGACTATCTTAAATCATAGCATTGCATAATAGGCACAAAGTTGCCTCTAACTCACCAGACATGGGACCGCAGTGTTGTAAACCCTTCAAGATAAGTCTGCGATAGTGGAGCAGCACTGGCTGAGGTTGAGGGATGAAGTGCTTCATGTGTTGTTGTGAACAGGCGAGAAAGCGCAACGCGCCTGCCTCGAGGAAACGAAAATGAACCGATCGCGCTTGAAGCGGTTAGTCTAACTTGGACCAGAGCGGAACAGCGTAAACTATAATGCATGGTCGTCAACAAATTCCTTTCGAGTAGTGACGGCCAGTACGATGTCTCTCTACCACGAGGCGGCGCAGATCCTGGATGGAGCCAGGAAGAATCGTGGGTCGGTGAAGTCTCTGGTCTTCAGTAGGAAGACGTGGAAGACAGAAGCCAAGACGCTCTATGCTTTGGCAACAGAGGCGGCAAAATGGAGCGAAGTGCTTTCAGAGGTCGTCGACAGGAGTGGCATCTTGACCGTGGAAAAGCGTGTATGTCGGCCGTCCGAGCGCGCATGGACTTGCTGCTGACATCGTGCTAGCTGACTCCTACAATGGCTCTTTTACTTACGCATGATTTGTTCTTGGCAAAGAGAGGTATCGCGCTGCCGGCAGCCCACGGCCTGAACACGTCTGTCAGTCGGCACCAAGTACGGCTGTCGGCCGAGCTGACCAAGGCAAGACTGCGCCGTGGGTGTGCTTCCCTCGATGCTCTGAAAGCTCAGGTCGACGAGCTGGCTACAATCCGATCAGAGACTACCACAGATGGAACAAACACGTATCGCCATCCACGCTGGATCCGCATCAACACGATCAAGTCGACTTTCGACGAAGCAATGGCAACGACTTTCGCAAACTACGACAGAGCCGAGTCGCTGAAGGAGATCACCAACGGCGCTGCTAGAGGACGCATTCTCTATGTTGATGAGCACGTACCGAACCTTCTCGCAATAGCTGGACCCGAGAATCCCACCTCACTGCCGGCATACAAAGACGGAAAACTGATCATTCAGGAAAAGGCATCTTGCTTTCCCGCGTACCTCCTAGATCTCAAACCCGGTGAGGGCGACGTGGTCGATGCTTGTGCTGCACCTGGTAACAAGACTACTCATGCTGCGGCTCTACTGACGGGTTCATCATCCCGCGTGATTGCATGTGAAAGGGATCCAGAACGCTCTAAGACTTTAGCAAAGATGGTCAAACTGGCGGGTGGCAGTAGCATCATCAGCATCAAACAGAAACAGGATTTCCTCAAACTTGACCCGTTATCGAGTCAATGCTCGAAGGTAGCAGCTTTATTGCTGGACCCAAGCTGTTCCGGAAGCGGCATTTTTGGGAGAGATGAGGCTACTATCAGTGTTCGTTTACCGTCGGCGTTGGCCAGCCAGCCAGAGCAGAAGGGTAAGAACAGGAAACGCAAGCGCGGCGAACAGCAGGCTCACTTGGAAAAGGCTGTCGAGTCTGATGAAGGCATTGTGGAGGAGGTTCCTGATCAAACGACCGAAGACCAAACCAAACTGGAGACGAGACTTGACAATTTGTCCAGCTTCCAGCTGCGCATTCTGTTACATGCGATGTCCTTCCCGATGGCGAGGCGCATCACATACTCTACATGTTCCATACACGCACAAGAGAACGAGTACGTGGTTGTCAGAGCACTACTATCTGATATTGCACAGGAGCGTGGTTGGTCCGTCGTTGGTCGAAACGATCAGGTTGATGGTATGAAGAGATGGCACAAACGAGGGCATCCAGAGGCGGTGCAGGCAGCTATAGGACTCCATGCTCAGAGCAGTATTAACATCAAGGTCAACGACGTAGCCAATGCTTGCATACGATGCGAAAAAGGGGGCGAAGATGGCACAATGGGCTTCTTCGTGGCTGCGTTCACAAGATCATTCGATCGACACGGTGCAAGCACAACGATGAATGGTCCTGAGCAGTTGGACGAGTCTGCACGCGAGGATGAAGATGAATGGAACGGGTGTAGTTGTGGTGAAGCTTGAAGGCTGTTGGCGCTCTAAGATTTGCTTCATCTTGTCGAGCAACGTGCGGAACAGGGTGACTTGTGAACAACGTCGCCTCCCGCCATCAGCAGGAAGCCCACAACAAGAAGGTTGCACCAGAATCCTCGATGCGCGACATAGGGGGTTCCTGTGCTCGCATCCCCACGAAAGCGTTGTGGCTGTGCACACCAGTCACGGCAATAATGATAAGGCAGGCTTGGAACCTGCCTGATACCACCGTGACCGATAAATCAGCTCAAAAGTGGAGTCTGCACTCTGCAGCTTTCTCTGATGACATGATTGTTGGCCCTCAAGAGCGCCGCGAGTGTGTTTGTGAATGCAGTAGTAGTGTTGTTGTTGTTGGTCGTCTGTTGGAGGAGGAAGAAGCAGCAGTGGTCCGAACTGCTAAAAGGGAAAAGACCGGCTAAGGGCAGCGCCAGCCACTCATGTCGCAGCCGAGCGGACCGACATTTGGAGCATCACGAACTCCACCTCTGCTGCGTCTCTTCATTTCTTTTGGGGAACGTTGCGCGAGCCGCGGGCCATCGTACACCAACGAACCTCGTCCAAAAGCATAGCAATAATGCAAGTCACGGTCCCTTCAACACGAATATGGCGATCGCTGCGCTGTTGGAGCAATAATACTACATATACATGCTGCAGAGACTTTGCGGCCGATGCGCGTGCAAGACTGACTGCTTTTGGGTGGGCACATGCATGCTAGGAGGTACCCCCTACTGTTACACCACGACGCGTTCAAGCGTTGATTAACAACAAACATCAAGCCGATGAGGTCGTTGAGTGACCCTGCCGCAACTCCCGCCTCCAAGTGGACTTCATTCGCGGACCCGACGGGCGAGTGGGGAGCGGCGACACGCCGGCCACGTACGCGCTTGCCAAGACGCGTCATTAGGCCCATATCCCTTGACACGACGGCTTGCCGCTGCTTGACGAGGCTTAATCCCCCCTTGGCGTCTTTCTTTCCGTGAGCGACTTCTTCTCTTTCGTTCACCTTCTCCTCTACTATCATCATCATCATAATAATCGTGTCACTCGTTTGACGATTTCCACTCGCTACTGCAACCTTTCGACCTCACGCGTTGCCTTTTTTCCAATCACCAACAGTTCTTGACAAACGAAAGGGGGACCACGATCACCATCAGTGCGAGATGTATTCCATCTCAACCCTGGCGCTCGCACTGGGTGCCGCAAGTCTTGCAGCCGCGGGTCCGGCCAAGATTGAAGCTCGTGCTACAAGCAGCTCAAGCGCCAGCGCGTCTGGAACAAGCTCGACATCATTGCCGACAGTGACTGTCAAGGGCAATGCATTCTTCGCAGGCGACGACCGATTTTACATTCGTGGCGTGGATTATCAACCAGGAGGCAGCTCCGATGTGACAGATCCGCTTGCAGACTACAGCACATGCTCGCGCGATATACCATACTTCAAGAAGCTTGGCCTGAACACCATCCGAGTCTACACTGTCGACAACAGCGCAAACCACGATGAGTGTATGAATGCATTAGCAGAGGCCGGGATTTACCTTGCGTTGGACGTCAACACCCCTTCATACTCTCTTAACCGTGCGGAGCCTGCCGCATCTTACAACCCGACCTACCTTCAGAGCATTTTCGCCACGATCGACGTATTCGCGGGCTACACCAACACTCTTCTGTTCTTCTCCGGCAATGAAGTCATCAACGCCGAAAACAGCACAACTGCTGCTCCTTATGTCAAAGCAGTGACTCGAGACATGTAAGTAACCCCGGACACATCTTGCGCCTGATGCAGGACAACAGAGCCACCCTCAGCCATGCGGACCCGCTTGACTAACTCAAATACCTCCAGGAAGCAATACATCGGCGAGCGCGGTTATCGCTCCATCCCTGTCGGTTACTCTGCTGCAGATGTTTCCGAGAACCAGTACTTGATGGCACAATACATGGACTGCGGCGACACCCCTTCCATCAGCGACTTCTACGCCATCAACAACTACGAGTGGTGCGACCCATCGTCATACACCACCTCTGGCTGGTCCGCGCTCGTCGAGCAGTACTCCAACTACAGCATCCCCCTGTTCATGTCCGAATATGGCTGCATCACGAACACACGCACTTTCGCTGAGACGACCGAGCTCTACAAGGAAGAAATGACCAAGGTTTTCTCCGGGGGTCTCGTCTACGAGTATTCGCAAGAAGGCAACGGCTATGGCATCGTGACCATCGATGGTAGCACCGTCACACCAGTGGATGACCAATTCAGCGATCTCCAGAGCGCACTCGCAAACGCCACAAACCCTTCGGACGGTGGAGGTTACTCAACCAGTAGCACGGTCCAAAACTGCCCCGATCAGAGCGACGACTGGGACACTAGCCCGTTCACTGGTAGCGCGCTGCCAGCCATGCCGACAGGAGCCGAGAAGTATATGAAGGACGGTGCAGGTACCGGACCAGGACTCACTGGCGACGGTTCCCAGGACGCAGGAGGCGGCAGCTCTGCTACGGCGTCTTCTGGCGCAGGTGCTGTGAGCACTACCTACGGAAGTGGCGCATCATCGACTGGCTCTACCAGCAGTTCGTCGGCGAGCAGTGCCGCCAACGCCGTCAACATGGGTCGTAGTGATCTTGCACCGCTTGCATGCGGTGCCGTGGTTTTCATGAGCATGCTTTTTGGCGCAGCGATCTTGTGATCGCACGAAGAGCTTGTCTTTTTTGTTTTCGGCTCAATGTGCACACAGATAGACCAACATGAGGTTGCCACGACAAGTCAATAGGCACCTTTCTTTACTTGGGCTGCTAGTGCTGTGTCTTGCGACGAATAGTCAATAAGGGCACGTGTAAGATGCACGGAGGAGGTAGAAATCCAAGTGACATGGCTGGTCGAAAAGTTGGGAAGTATACAGTGTGCATGTGACAATACATGGTCGTCACAACAGAGAGAATGAACTACCAACGAATACGGACGTGGAATACTGGGATGTGAAAGAAGACATGTCGAATGCTTACTTCCCTCCCATCATGTATATCAATTACACCCCCCCTACATTCGTTACACATTACATACAAGCATCATCCATATCGGGTCGCCAGAAATTCTTGTGGACCCCAGCGAACCACCCGAACTAACGAGCAGCATTGTCTAAAATCTGCACCACAGCTGGACCAGCAACGATATTGTCATCAGTCGGAGCGCTGCCATTGCTCGTGAGGACCAGGTACTCTTGTCCAGCCTGAACGCCGCTCGGGACAGTGACGGTGTAGGAGGTACCGCTACCAGAAATTGGGGCAGCAACAGGTCCCGTAGCTGTAATGAAGTATGCGCCCTTGGCCGCAACACTCTTAGCGACCTTGAGAGTAAGCTTCTTGCCTGAGGCACAACCTGCTGCTGGGGTAGCTACAGTGATTGCTGGGAAGGCTTTGAGCGCCGGCAGAGCCTTGGCGTTGGCTGCTGGGCATGAGGTGATGAACTGGGCTGCCAAGCTGTAGACCTCGTTGAAGTCGAGTGGGGTGTCAAAGGGCGATGGGAAAGGCGACTGTCCTGGGGTCTGGTTCTCGCGCAGGTATGCCGAGTGGCGAGCTTCGACAGTCAGGATGGATCCAGCGGCAGTGAGGTAGTCCTTGTTCACGATGTACTACAAAAAAAAAGATCGGATATGTTAGCATGATTTCTAGGGGGTCCTAGGATGATGGGTGGATGGCTTCTATGTTACGGAAGTCTCACCTGTGCGGCACCCAGATACGCGCTGACACCAACGCCTTCGAGAACGTTTGCGATAGCCAGGAAGGAAGACGCATCCTTGGCACCGAAAGCGTACGTGCATGGCTGCACGGCTTGCGCACCAGCCGCCTTTAGCGCAGTCGTGAGGAAAGACACATGGGTGGACTCGTCCTTGGAGATTTCCTGCAAGTTGCCGTAGAAGGCGTTGTCGGTGCCAGCGGCTTTGAAGTCCTGTGCGCTGAATTTGGCCAGACCCGCCTTGTAGAAGGCATTCTCGAGATGCTCCAAGGTCAAGGCGTAGTTGAGTATCTGAGCATCAGTGGGACCGGATGCACGCTGCTCTAGTGGTGCGGCGGCAGCAAGAGCCGCGAAGGCAGTGACTGAGGTGTAGCGCATGATCAACGGAGGAGGGCTGGGTAAAGGGGGGGCGGGGGTTGGGGTTTAGGACTGAGGAGGACTGCTCGCTACTGGGAGTATGTGCTTGTGCTACCATGTGAAGCTGAGAGTGCGGAGACGCACTCTATATACCCCTCCGCCTTCGACTCGCATCGGCGACATGCCTGTTGTTGACACGTAACGTGACGCTTGGCTGCTGTTGTGAAATTGACTCCTCATCTGCAAACATTGAACAAGCCTGGATCTCCATCGATCGATCCACGCGCTGAGGAACAGATTTAAGCATAGTGGATATGCTCAAAGCTAGAATAACATGGTGTCAAGCATACCTTGACACCATTCGTGCGGATCTGCTACCGCGACCCTGCGATTCGTCAGGTGTCAAGCTTGTATTTTGAGGCCTGCTTAAACGTATTTTAGCTTACTGGCAGCCCCACGTCTCGAAAGGGAAGCTGTCCAGGGTCTTGACCACGATGTCCCTGATGGATGTGGCCTAGCTCAGCCCACTACGTACGAAATTGGCTGACTGCGCGCTCGGATGTCACTCTTCCCGCCGTCTGACATCGTGTTCAGCCGGGAGTGTCTTGCACATTGTTGAATGCTCACTGGCTACACGGTGAGACCCGTGTTCTGCGCCGTTGCTGTTACCTCTTCTGTCGAACAAGAAACTCTCCATTCAATATTACTGCAGGGCTAGCCCCAACTCGTGGCAGGAATAGCTGGCAACACCACCTTCCAACGCACATGTACTGCGGCACGTCATCCACAACATGTAGCGGAAGGTGACACTCCCGAGCTTGAAGAAGGAGATGGGCTTTGGGTGGCGCAACCTTCAAGGCAGCATTCCTTTGTCGTGAGGGGAAGAACCTCGATTTGGTAGCACCCCAGCGTGGATGGTGACAAATGGCCATTGGCAGCAACGAGTGCAGCAGCTATGGTGTACGCGCCACCTTGCCGTGAGTAGTCCAACAGAGGCTGTCACCAGCTCCATTGCCTGCTTACCTCGTGGGGTCGAGCTCCAGATGTCGATGTGCTGCCCCTGCGATAGATTTCTGCCTGCCACACCTTATCGGCCAGAGTAGCTGTGGAAGATGGTTTCGATCTTCGTGTGCCTGCAGTGCATCGTTCAACACGATACCACCTTGTCCACATGCGCTTCGTGACCAGAGGAACCCACCAAACACGCTCTCAACTGCCTCCCAGTTCTGCGCTGGGGTCTTCATCACGATATGTGCAGCAGCGACCACGAACAGAGCGCGGTGATGAGTCCGCAGCGCTGCTATTCCCCCAACAACCGGGGCCCAGGTAAGCGGAGGTCCATTTTTCAGACGTCCACAGCATCATACTGGATGGTGAAGTGATCTTGCTTAGCTCCTTCTACAACCTGAGATGCCATCCCAGGCTTGTCGGTAGTGGGAAGAGCACAGCAGTGATACCATAAGCCTCGTATATTGCTTGCCTGGAAAGACTGTTCAGAATCTGACTTCTGTAGTTCGTCCCCCACAGGCAGGCCGAAAAGCTCATGGCGGATTATATTCCTTGCCGCCACAGCTGGTCGACACTCGGCATCTCCTAATCCCCTGTCGCGAATATGATCGAGCAAGCAATCTGTGCTGGCCAATTTTTGGTAGATTGTGAGAGGCTGACATGGTAGACCTCCCGGACTACTCTTTTACAAAGCTTTTGCCATCAAGCACAGATGTTGGAGACAGTGCTGGCAGTTCTAGCTCAAGGTGGTAGTAAACCAGATGCTAGATGCAAGCGAAGTCAGGCTTTTGCACTCGTGCGCCGGACATGATGAGGCCGCCAATGGCTAATACACGAGCCCGGCCAGGCATCTTCAAAGCATCGAGCCCGCCGACCTTGCTTCACGAGCGAGCTCAAAGCCTGGATATGTGTATCGATGAACTTGCATGACAGCTCTCGGCAATCGGCCTAGTCGCAGGAGGTGATGTACTGGATTGCCGTGTGCTGTCTCGCGCAATGGGCGATGGCGAAACAGGTGGCAATAGCTGGTTGGAAACGTGGTCCCTCCTTCTTCTCGCGGCCTGCTCTCTGTATCTCTCCCAGTTCACCTTCGCTGTGTGCGCTCTACCTGACCGCTTCCCACTTGAGTCCTGGCTCATATCGTGACCTGATTACTGCACGAAGTGCGCATCCTTTCTGCAGCGCTTGGGCGGTATGTCGAGCGCGGCGAAGAACCTAGCGCGGGTTTGCCCTGGGAATCGCAAAGCGATCGATTGTCGTCTTCGTCACCTCTGATACGACGTGGAACGGCTTTCGTCGCTGACCGATATCAGGAGGTGGCAGAAGTGGCAAAGTCCTGTCATCGCCTATTCAGCCACCGGGTAAAACTCCGTTGTCGGCTGTTGCGTAGCCGCTGCAGCATAGCTCGTCGTTGTAGGTGCCATTGTCGATGCTGCCAACATTTGGCAACGACCGCATGTGGTCCAATTCAATGGTGCCATGACACAGCTCTGAGTGGGCGTCTTATCGCTTGCGCGTCGAGATGTTTGGCCTTTGGCTGGACATCGGAGCCTGTCCCGTGGCTAGCAAACGTCGCGAATTGATCGAGGGAAGGCCCCTACGTGCATTGCTCGAGCATAGAAACATATCAAGCAGTAGGGCCATATCAAAGCGGGCGAGGCGCTTTCTCGAGTGTTCATGGATGTCTACAAAAATAGTAGTTCCTCTATGAGATTAGTGAACGCCTTGATGCAGCTGCATGCATCAGGTCCTCGCTTCGACAAGGCACGACAGTGGACATCGCACATTTGCTGTGTGGACGAAGCTCTGAACACGAACGAGGGCTGGCTCGGACAGCCTTGTTGCAGCAACTCGTTCGCATCTTAACTGAGCAATTCCTTGATATCCTCTATGCGCTGTAGTCTCTTCTCTTCTTCGCTCATCATGCCAAGAGAGCTTGCACTGTGTCCTGTCAGCAAAGATAAAGACATCAAGTATACGCCCGGCACTTACATGAACTTCTTCCTTTCCTGCACCTTCAACATCTTCTCTTCGATGCTACCTTCCACGATGTAACGCGTGACGGTGACCTCCTCAGTCTGCCCCATGCGATGCACACGATCGATCGCCTGCGCCTCCACAGCGAAACTCCACCAAGGGTCCATCATAAATACCCGCTTCGCACACGTTAGGTTCAGACCAACGCCGCCCGCGCGCAGGGACAGCAAAAGAATTGTGAACTTCGATCGATTGGCAAAGTCGGCAAGAACCTTTGCTCTTTCCTTCTGGGCCATGCTGCCGTCAAAGCGAAGCCACGAAATCCCAACAGCATCCAAAGCTGGAGCAAGAAGGTCCAAAAAGGATGTGAATTGACTGAAAACCACCGACTTTGTGGTTGGCTCAGCTTTTCGAAGCTTTTTGAGCTGTGTCAATAAAGTGTTGATCTTCGCCGATGAAAGTTGATTGACCCTGCGAAGTGATATTCGTGGCTTCCTTTGTGTAGCATTCGTATTGCTCTGCGTGCTACTATAAAGGTCATCATCGCCATTGTCGAAAAATCCGGGTTGATCAGTTTCATGGTCATCATCCTCGTGCTTAATGACTTCGAAGACATCGCGAGCGTTGATAGGCTCGCGACAGTTGAAACACCGAGGAAGTTCACCTTTTGCGGTCTGATGTTCGAGATAGTCCATCAGACACTTCTTGCAAGCCGAGTGCCAGCATCCTGTGACAGCCTGTTCTTCCATAGGTTCCTCGCTGCAGATGGGACACTCCATCTCTGACTCATCCTGGATCTGCTTGAGGACATGCGCACCATATCTACTTGCGTCCTTGTCACCTTCGTCGGCCTGGAAGCGGTCAATTAAAGCCCCAAGATCCATGTCGTCGGCCAGGCCATTCGCTATGTCTGCAGCGGCAGCAGCATCGTCTTCATCGGCCACGACCGATTTGTTCCTGGTAAGTATAGGATGGCAACAGCTTTGTCGCAACCTTAAGATCTGCGCGAATATGGTTGTGTAACTCTTCATCACAGTACCAGCGGACACGTTCTCGTTGAAAGTCCGTTTCGCCCTAAAGAAAATATGATCGTAGACGTCCTTCTCGGGATCAGATAGCTTGACCCTCTCAACATTGATGGTTTTCGGCGGGAGCGGCACCAATGCCTCGCCATCTGGCGTCTTCATATCCTTCGTTCGGCGAAGGACGAGCGGCTCAAGCACTGTCTGCACTACATCGAGCGCCCGCACGAAATCACCTTTCTCGAAGGGTGCAGTGATGAACGTTTTCCAGAAGCTGAAGTTGCTCCATGGTTCTACGCGCAAGAATCTAACGAGACTGAACAGATCTTCGAGTCTATTGACGATTGGCGTACCTGTAAGTACCCATCGATGCGTGGCCGCCAATTCATAACACGCCTTTGCAGTCTTTGACTGGCGGTTCTTGATCATGTGTGCCTCATCAAGGATGACACGCCAGTATTCCACACCAAAAAGACCTCCAGACGATGCCCGGTTGCCGCCAAGTGCATTAGCTACCGAATTGAATTCGGACAGTACCACACCATAACTGGTGATGATGACATTAGGTGCAGAGCTGACATTGGAGCCACAACACAGCGTTTGTAAATTGGCTCCCTTTTCGCTGCCGTAGTAAACGAGTACCTTTAGTGTGCCAGACTTAGATGCCTTTTCGGCTTCGCTAGCCCATTGCGCTAAAAGAGACATAGGCGCCACAACAAGTGTTGTCGCGGGAGCTCGTTTGACAGTATTGGGCTTCAGAGGCTGTCTGCCGAGACTGCTCACGGCGTCGACGTGCACATCGCTGTCGGCCACGACACCTTCATGCTCTGGAGACTTATGCGAGTGGACGAGCGACAGCATCTCGATTGTTTTGCCCAAACCCATTTCGTCTGCCAGAATGCCACCCAGACAAGTTTGCTCTTGCACGGGAAACTCCAAGCTGAGTTCGCCGCTATACGGGTTGACGTAAAACTTGTCTAATCCCTCGATGGCTGGGAGGTCCTTGTCCTCGGTGTCTTTGGCCGGCCATGAGTATTCCTCCCATAGCGGGTGCATACTTTGCTGCTTGTGCTCATCCTTCTCCCGGGTTTCCTTGCTCATCATCCAGTGCAACGCTTGCCTTTGATACTTCCGCAAATCCATGGTGAAGGTCGATGCTGGCTGAGCCTCCGGCGTGTTGAAGTCGAAAGATTGAGCCTTTCTGTACAGTGAATCAAGCTGGTCTTGCTCAAGCTCCTCGCCCTCTTCATTCTCTTCTGCCGATGGGGGGCTAGAGCCGCCGTTCTCTTTGTCCGGGCTAGACTTTATCTTCTTCTCGTCTTGCTGATCATACTGCTCCGCCATCTCTGCTGATTGCAAGATGCCTTCTCGTTTGTGCTTAGCGGTGAGCTCATTCGTTGTTGCAGGCTGAAGATTGATCTCGGAGAACAGCTTCACCAAGCCTATCTGTCGAAGCCGCAGATCTCGCTCCTCTGTCGTTTCCTTTGCCTCGAAAAAGCTCGTCGACCTGTTGTTGTCGCTGGGCTTGATGAGCTTGTCTGCCCCGAAGATTGGTCGTAACAGGAAACATCGCAGCTGCAGATACACCGTTTCGTTGGTGCGCACGCGATCAGGAGCGTAGATGCAGTGCCCTTCGAAGTAACACACTCTCTGGTCGAGGAGAGCGCCAATCCACACGGCGGCGTCCTGCTCTAGACGCCCGATCTCGGAGCCTTGCGTGTTCGTAAAGCGGACAATAACATCCTGCGTCTTTCTGACCGGGTTCCTGCCTCTCCCCAGTTTGCCCGGTTCTGGTGCCTTTTGTCTCTCACGCTGAATCTCGACTGTGTCACCAGGCTTCAGTATACCATTCCCACTCCTCGTCGTCCAGCCTGCTACACCAAGAGCTCCTACATATCTCATGTCTGGCATTGACTCCAGCGCAGCACGCTTGGGTGGCGGACTTGGCGGTTTTGACGACGAGACATTCGTGCGGCTCTCCTTCGTCAGAGCGAGCTTCTGCTGTTTCGACCCTACCGTAGGCGGGGAGTTCTTCGGTGGCGAGGCTACGGTCGCCTTCCATGAGCCGTCAAAGTATGCATTGATGGCATGTTCGAGGTTGTTGCCATGTGCGTGCTGCAGGCTCTGGATCGCGTCTTCGGAAACATCTCCACCGACCACGCTAGTGAATGCGCCGGCATCGAAGACGTTTTCCTTGTTCGCGGTTCCCACTGTCTGCGGATCTGGTTGTCCGTCTTCCTCGTGTTGTGGCTGTTCTGGCAAAGAGTCGACTTCGTCTGGCAGGCTGACTTCGTGGTGGAGGGAGGCATCATCGTCGGCTGCGAGAGACGACGACTTGGCGCCGAAAAAGCGTCTTCTCTTTGGCGGGCGGTCATCAATGTCCATCATACGTTCATGAGTATGGGTGGTAGGAAATGTCTCTAGACTCAAAGATACATGTACGTGGACGCGAGGCGAGGCAAGAGCGTGTCCCGTCATTTTCGTGTTTCGATGACATCAACCACGCACGCAGATCAATCGAATTTTGATGGCCAGTTGGAAGGGAGCAAGATCACCACTGCACCACCACCACCACCACCACCACCACCACCACTTCCAGTATTATTGGCCCAACAATGACCCTCTACACGAGATAACATCAGGAGCGGACGGGAGTCCTTCAAATATCAGTGCGATATGAGTATACGGACTGGCAGCGCGAGGGGCGGGTGGAGTAGCCTCTATCGCAGTCTGGCTACGGGCACATGGCGACTCCTTCCAGCTGGTGCCTGTCAAAAACGAGGCGCATCCTCAGGTGTCAACCCAGCACCCGCGACGACGCCCTCCAGGAATGAAATGGACAGCGCTAGGACGTTTTGCCTGGATTTGCTCCGCAAGTACGATATGCCCTCGTCGTTGCTGCTTCCTTATGTCCCAAGCCACGCCCGAGATGCCTACATCGCCTTGAGGGCGTTCAACATCGATGTTGCACGGACGGCAGATACCACGTCGACGCCGACGATAGGCTCCATGCGCTTGCAGTTCCAGCGCGATGCCGTGACTAAGTCGTTGGCCGGCTCTCCTCCAAAACAGCCCATCGCTCTGTTGCTTGCGCAAGCAGCCGAGGAGCTTCAGATGAGAAGCGGTGGCCGCGCAAGGTTCACCAAGAGCTGGTTCACTCGGATCATCGATACGCGCGAGAAGTACCTCTCCAACCCGCCTTACCAGACCCTGACCGATCTCGAGAAATACGCGGAGAACACTTACAGCACACTGCTCTATCTGACACTGCAGGCTCTTCCCCTCGCCAGCCTGACTGCCGACCACGTTGCATCGCATATCGGTAAAGCTGCTGGCATTGCAGCCGTGCTCCGAGGCCTGCCGCTCATCGCTTTCCCTGGACCGCAAAACCACCACAGCAACCAAGGCCAGTTCCCAGGAGACGTTGGTGCTCTGCGTCACGGTGCTGTCATGTTGCCAGTCGACGTTATGGTCGAGGCCGGCGTCAGAGAGGAGGAGGTCTTGCGAAACGGTGCTAACGCGAAGGGTCTCCGCGATGCGGTCTTCGCTGTGGCCACGCGAGCCAACGACCACCTTATTACCGCGCGACAGATGATCAGTAACGTCAAAGCGGGACAAGACGCTGGCCACGACTTTGAGCATCAGGATGAAGAAGAGCACGCTCACTTGCCATCAACTGGGAAGCAGGAGACGCACGCTCAAGAAATCGAGCGCGCGTTTGGTGTCTTCATGCCCGCCGTCGCAACGCAGATGTGGCTTGATAAGCTGCAGAAGCACGACTTTGATGTGTTCCAGCCGAAGCTCAGGGTTACGGACTGGAAGCTTCCTTTTGCAGCTTACTGGGCGTACAGTCGGAGAAAGCTGTGAATAAACATACTCTTTAAAGCACAGATCAGCGCCACAGATGTTCGAGCATGATTGCCTGGACTAACGTGGGTACGAAAGTCGTCGACAAACGTATAAACACAGCCTGAAGATCTATCTTTTCAGCTCCCGTCGCCACGTTTCCCTCGCTGGATCCGATGGCCATGCCATGCTATACAACGTGGCACTCTGGGCAGCAGTACGATGATGTCCGCGGACGTGCTCTATGTTGAGGCGCAAGGCTGACAGACAAATCCTGCTCCACGGCACCGCCAAAGGAGCCAGGATGTAATCAAAAGATTGCTGCAATGGTGGCGAGAGATGGAGCTGAACGACCGTCTCTCCGCCTGTGAAAGTTTTCCATGTTCAACTTCTTCTCCACAGCGCGGTCAAAAGCCGTGACATGATGAGAAAGTAGCAAGGGAAGGAATCGAACTTCCGTCTCGTGAATTGCAAGACATCCACATCTGCCGCTGAATGTGCCTCTGCTAAATCAATGATAGCAGCAGGGATCCCCCACACGTGCTACCATGGGACTATCTCGCCTCAAGTCTGTGACGATAGTGGTGCGAGCGGCGCAAGCTCATGGAGCTCATTGAGAAGAGAAGAGCAAAATGTTCAGGGAGCTGAACAGAGTTTTATTCTATGGTCTTGGTCTATGCGCATGGTTCGAGGATCGCACCTTTCTGTGACTAATGATTTGGGTTCTGCTTGGCTACGTTGCTTGTCCGCCATTTGCAAGCAGATGACAGGCGTAAGTCAGCTGTATTTTATGCTTCAACGCCGGAGTAATGTCTGCAGAACGACTGGCGCGATATTCGTTGCCATCGACAAAGTCTTCCCAATCGACAAATCACAGACATGGGTACTCTAGCTGCTCATGGAATTGAAACTGGTTGTCAAGCCAACATTTAGACATTTCATATCAAGCCAGAAAACTTCTTGGTCCTCAGCTTCTCGGGATACTGCCGACTCATGACTGGCGACGATTACTATCTCGACGCTCCGTTGCAGCGTATCTGAGGACAAGGAAAGCTAGGTCCTCAAAATGGCAATCTTAAATTGACCATGGCAAGCTCGCAAGTCTGAGAAATACCACTACTTGCTGAGTTGAGCTTTGTCTGAATATCGCAACCCTTTAATCTTTTTGCAGTCATATACGTACGTACGAGCTCGACTACCGAGAAGCCAAGACTTACAAATATGGCCACGACGACTACATCTCCTACTGCAGCGCCAAAGTCGGGCTCATGCTCCGACCGGTTGGATGCATTTTGCGAGCATGTAAAGAAAGCCATGTCCAAGGAGGATGAGGAAGAGCTCAGTATGTGGGATCTCGTTGCTACCTTGGCTTTTGTGCCTGAGCAGCTTCTTGCTACGTGGCTTTCTGTGCAGTACTACCTGCATGCAGGCAGCTCGTACCAACTGGACCTTTACGACTACCTCCTGGCTGCCGGTTTCTGCATATATGGCTTGTTTATCGGCAGCAGAGCCGTGAGAATATGTCGTGCTATCCGCGGCACTTTACAAAAAACTGATCTGGCTCGGCGTGACGATCTATTCAACATGCAGTGGATCGCAGAAACCACCACGACATCCATCCCAATCTACTTCTTCACGAGCCTCTGGTCGCAGAAACCAGTCCGATTCTACATCTTCGTGGCCATTGCACTTCCCCTGCTCGTTGGTTACACCGTGTGCTGGAGCTTTTACAAAAGGCGACTCTTGGCTGGAGTCCAAAAGCTAGAAGCCGAGTACAGCCCGATGGAAGTATTTAGCGAGAGCGAAGAAGATGCCTCTGCGCCTACGTCTTCGGTTCCCTCCGTGGAAGAGGCTCGGCAGAAGGTGCAAGGCCTGGTTCGTGAGAATCTTAACTTGCGGAAAGCGCTCCACATCACACGTGGTCAGCTCGATTTGGCTGAACGTGGTAACAACATCGACTCCAACATCGAGATTCAGAGGTTGCGACACGAGCTGCAGCATATGGAACAACAATGCTATGAAGTAAAGCTAGCGTTTCGAGCAGCTCTAGAGCAGCAAGTGGCTTCACTCCGAGAATTGTGCCAGCTTCAGGAGCATTTCGCCGCGCAAGAAGCCGTGCATCGCAAAGGCATTGACTCGTACGCAACTCATATCAGCGAGCGTGGGCCAATTCTGGAAGAGCTCCAGGACCGCGTCTCTGAACTCACTGAGTCGTACGCGCCGCAACAGTTTGCGTGCCAGGAACCCCTCGCAGAAGCTAACGAGTCGCTTGCAAGGCAGCAGCAACAAATCAACTCCGAGCAGAAAGAGTTGCTTGCCCGTAAGAACGCCGTTATCGAGCGCCTGGAAGGCCAGCTGGCGAATGTTATTGGAGAAATAGGATATGTTCGCAATGGTTGCAGCGCTGTCGTCGAGTCCAATCTTAAGGAGCACATCGAGGAGAAGGAGAAGCTTGTGACTGATCACATGCGGTCGATTGCGAGCAAGGAAAGTCTGATACGCGAACTCGCGGACAAGCATGTCAGTGTGTCGACTGCGCACGAAGCTGAAGCCAAAGCTTTGAGGCGTCAACTTGCCGAGCTCATGCAGACCGAGCACTGCCATCTTCAGACAGCCAGTGAATCTGAGGCGACCTTGGTGGACCTGCGGAAGACGCTAGCCAACGCACAGGCGATGCTAGTCAGCTACCAGGAAGCCATTCCTAATGCCCACAGACTGTTATCAGAGCGTGATGAGCAGATTAATCGTCTAGAGGATGACAAGAGAGATATGGAAAAGCGGATGGCCGCTCAGTCTAGAGCCTGCATAGGATATCTCAAGACGGCCGACACCCTCCACAAATCTCTTGACGCCATCAAAAAGCAGCTCGCATCCCAGAAAGAAAAGAACTCCAAGCTCAAAGCGAACGCAAAGGCCGCCATGATTACCATCGCCGACCAAAGCACCCAACTAGCGGGGCACGAACACACCATTAAAATCTGCGGCGAAAGCTTGGAAGCCCTGACAAGCGACATCCAAAAAGAGCAGCAACGCAATAATTCCGCTCAAAGCACCATATCACAACTTCAATACCGTATCATCCAAGAACAACACTCGTCCAACTTACTCAGACAATCCAGCGAGGCCCTGCGACAGCGTAACACTGACCTGGAAACAGAAGCTGCAGGCTGGGATCAAGTCGGGCAAGGCGATGTTATCGAAGCTATTATGGATGACGCCGCTCGAGGGGGAGAGCTCGTGGAATCGGATGTGGTGGAAGATATTGAATACCAGGACGACACTACTGCTGCTGTTTGTTACAATCAGCTCATCGACGAAGACAGCGCAAGCACGGCTACCATCGAAAGTTTCGATGATTATGCAGATGCCGAGGATAACGAAGACGAAGACATTTGGAGTGAGGTGAGCGATGGCTCGGACAGCTGGTAAATTGGCTCGCTGTGTCGTAGAGGCGTGCACATGAGGCTGATCAGACCAAAAACATTTGAAAATGATCAATGCTTTGGTCTTTTGCTCGTGAGAGCACTGCCTAATTTTGAAAACCATACTGTCTACACCAGGCCGATAGATGCCTTCTGCTGCTAGCAGTCTAGCCATATAGACGAAAAAGCTGCTCTGCGTGAATCCACTACCCTCTTCTTTTAGAAATTCTGTACAATGGGTCATATGCTGGGTGTAGCATACCGCCACGTGTGCATAAACAGCTTCCTGCAGTTCTGGTCGCATGCTGAAACTACTCTCGACTCCTACTTCGATGTGATCATGCTGCCTATTGATCCTGAGATGCTGTGGTCGATGTCGTCGTCACCCAGACTGCTAACGCTGTCCGTGCCGCGCAGGCTCACTTTGCGACCGTGCGTATTGAACTCGCTCAAGGGATTTTTCGTCTTTCCGCCTTGTGTGAGCTCCTTCTGTATCGAAGACATCAGACTTTGCTGGGTAGACGTATCTCGAGTCAGCAGTGTTGTTGTCGGTGTTGGAAGGCTTGCCGAAGATGCTGTCGAAGAGGCGCCAGGAGTGTTCGAGATCAAGTACGGCAGGCTACTGTTCGAGTTCTCTGGTGTGAGATTATCAGCGTAACGTGCAGAAAAGAAGCCCTGTAGATACTGTCAGCATGATACTGCAAAAGATCGCCATGGCGTAAGTGTCGAGTCGTCCTACGTGATTGATGTCTCGATGTCCATCGTCAAAGCCACGATCATAAGCGCAACCTGAATGGCGACTCCACACAGGGCATTGGCCTGCCCCCGGGCACGGGTATAGTTCCGAACTGCCAAGGTGTTGGTCCGAAGCGCTATCAGTTGCACTGTCACTAGCTAAAGGATGGGTCAGCCATATATAGCGCAACGGCGATGTAAAGTCCTGTGGGATATCTCATACCTGATGTGCGGGTCCAGTCGACGGAGATCCCATCGTCAACATCCTCAGTACCAAGCTGCGTCGAGGTTAGGTCGATGCTTGTGGGCGTGTGAAGGCTGTCGTACAGTGGTGTAGGTGACTCGCGGAGCCCAATGGTGAGTGCGATCTCTCTGTCAACGATTGGAGGATGATTTCCGTTGACAGGAAAGCAAATCTCTTTGTTCCAAATGGAGCCAAAACTGCTAAACATCCTATCTTGGAAGAAGGGCCGGCAAGTGTGGCACACCTGAAAGTTGCATTTGAGCTTTGTCCGCCGCCCGATCTTGCTGTCGACTCTGGTTGGGCTCACCAACGACGTGTTTCTAGTCTCAGCACGGAAATCCTCGCGGATTGTATCCGTAGTCGTGCCGACTGAGGCAATGATGTTGGCTGCTGGGTACTGAACTGCATGCTGCTGCGATGGCAGCGGGGTTGAGTTTTCTTGCTTGATGATAGTTCGTATCACTTCCTCACGCTGCGAAATGAGCTTGTCAATTTGATCGACATCATATTGTCCTGTCCGAATGCCCTTCACCACAGAAGGACTCATCTGAAGATAGTCGGAAATCTGGGCCTTGGCCTCGAAAAAGTCGCTAGCATCTGTAACTGCAGGCATGGCGTCAAGATTCGGAAGGGTCTCGTGCTTTTCTGTCTGTTGATCCTGCTGGCAAACATACAGCCAGCCCATGTCTGGCGCCCTGCCGCACAGGCAGCAGTGCACGTCGCCGTAATGGCGAATCATACTCGTGTGGGTGCATTGGGGACGGCGAAATGTGGTGGTGAGAGTCTTGATTGGTCTTGGTGAAGGAGCAGTGTTACTAGCACCCGCCTGCGGTGAACAGAATCAGCCGCGAAAGGTACAAATCTGATGGCAGGGTGGGCGTAAAGAGCTCAGGCATCGACAGCGAAATACAATGCGGAGGCTGCCATGGGCTGCTGCTCGACTTACCGACTCGGGGGTGGCAATCTGAATGGCGGAAATCAGTGTCGCCAGGTTCGAGGAGTTCGTTGTATTCGTACGTGGCGTGGACTGCCAGAATGGGCGACCAGATCGCGCTGGAGTCAAGGAATTGTCAACAGCTGGGGAGCGAGATGGGAGTGTGTCTGATGATGGACTCGAGGCCATATCGCGGCTCGGCAAGGGGTGGGTCTCAAAGAATGGCAACCGCTGGGTGCTGTCGAGTTCTGGTCGTGATGGTGGCGGCGGTGTTGATCCGTCGGTCTTCAATTCGCGTGGTAACAATGGCGTGCGCTTTCGCTTCCTGTGGGGCGTTGAGCTGGCAAGTTGGTCCGGGAGTGTCTCATGGTGCGCTGAAGAAGAAGAAGAAGAAGAGGCGCAATGTTTGTTTAGCGAAGCATGCAGGTGCGCTCACTGATAGCAGTGACTGCCATGTGAACAACGCCCGCAAAATGCAGCGACGATGCACCTACGCGTGGAGTCCGACACCAGAGCGTCTACACGGAGACTTGCGATGCATCGTCTCTACATCAGCGTATCGACGTGAGGTCCGTTTGCGGGTGTTCCTGGTGACTTCATTGGCATGCACATGTCTCGATCCAGTGCCCATGCCAACGTGTCAACAGCACGTGGCTGGTCGACGCTCAGATTGTTCCTACGAGGGACATGCAATGGCATATCCGCACAGGAAGCGCTCCAATGTGTCTCGCCTTTGACTAGCTCCATGCCGTCTCTTCTGCCCAGTCTCGCCATTGTTTGCGCAAGACCATACCGGTGCTCTGGCTCCCACGCCAACGGTACCGAAGCTCAGGAAGGCACGACGCGTCTCCTTGTCACGTGTAATGTACACGATCTGAGGATACCACCAGTAGGCAGTCCGACGATAGTTCGCCTTCTCTTCGATATATAACACAATAACAACGAAGGCGGTCAAGTTGCGCGGAAGCCGCTTCAAATGCCGATCACCAACAAATGTGATGTATGTAGGGGGTATGGTAAACCCTGCAGGTGCCTCGGACATCGCCTGTTGCCCTGTCTCCCCATGTCAACAACGCTTCCAGCGTATCACTTCTGAACCATTTACCTCGACACATCGCTCAACAACACGCATTTTCTGCCATTCTCGCGCACAGCTCCGCTTGAAAGCATCTCGGTGTTACACATTGGAAGCACACATACGACGCAAGCGAACAGGACACGCGCTGTCGCGTCTCCCAACGATCACGACAAGCGAACATGTCGCAAGTCAAGTTCGAGCAGAAGGAGACCATTCGCACCACGACCGGCGGAGCGGGAGCGAGCGGACGCGGTGCGCCTGCGTCAGGAAAGGAGGACTTTGTACACAAGGTCGGCGATGCTCTGACCAAGGGCTCGGGGCCTAATGGATACCTCGCTGTGAGCAACATCGTTGGGTGCTACTAGTATGTGCGAGCACGTGAGTGCTAACATAGAACACGACAGTGGTACCTCAAGAAGCTCCAAGAAGACCCGCTCCGTACCAAGATGATCACTTCTGGCACTCTCGCAGGGTTGCAGGAGTTTCTTGCCTCTTGGATAGCAAAAGACCGCAGCAAGCATGGCCACTACTTCACGAGTCGAGTGCCTAAGATGGCCGTCTACGGTGCTTTTATCAGTGCACCACTGGGACATGTCATGATTTCGATTCTGCAAAAGCTGTTTGCCGGCAGGACGAGCTTGAGGGCGAAGATCTTACAGATCGTCGTGTCCAACCTCATCGTAGGTCTGCTACTGTGTGAGAGATGCAACCTTCACGCTGACTAGAGTATAGATCTCCCCGATCCAAAACGCCGTCTACCTTACATCCATGGCTGTTATTGCAGGAGCACGCACTTTCCACCAGATCCGTGCCACGGTCCGCGCTGGTTTCATGCCAGTGATGAAGGTTTCGTGGATAACTTCGCCAATCGCTCTTGCCTTTGCACAGGCGTTTCTTCCGAACGAGGTGTGGGTGCCATTCTTCAACATGGTTGGGTTTGTGATTGGGACGTACATCAATGCGCATACCAAGAAGAAGAGGCTGCAAGCTCTGCGAAGGAAGTACCAGGACAGCGGCAGAAATGTTGACGGACGCGAGGGACGAGATGGGCGCGATGGCCGCAGCGACTTCGGCGGGCGACCAGGGCCTGGTGCATACTAGTTGTTGCGGGCAAGCGGGCGGCGAGCAGAGTGCGTTGTGAAAGAGGCGTGGTTTCTCCAGTGGGTATATTATGACGGGTATATTATGGCGGTGAATGAGTGCGTGGAATGTGCGAAGGAAGATAATCATCTGCATCAATCGCGCCACCTCTGGGCGAAAGACCTGGCGCGGTATGTAGGTTGCCGAGCGGAGAATTTACTGTTGACAAGCATGCGCAGGTCACGCGATCTTCAGGCTACAACCAAAATGCTCTTGTATCAGCAATTACTAAAGAGCAAACTAGGAGCTGGGACCCGAAATGGCAGGTCTCGGAATGGCACAGGTCGACAGACATGTCGTGCCACGTGTGCAACGAAAGACCGGCGAACATAGGCCAGTCACTGCGCTTGCTTGGTCGTTCCTTCCCGGACTGACATCTTGGTCGTTCCTTCCCGGACTGACATCGTGGTCGTTCCTTCCCGGACTGACATCTTGGTCGGTCTGGCTGGCTCCTGCCGTGCAACGAATACGGTCGTCACGGTTGCAGGTGCGTTACATCGATGCACGGATCTCTCTCTCTCTCTTTCTCATCATCATCATCATCATCATCATCTCTCTCTCGCTCTCTGACTTTCTCAAAAGGTCTGCTTCCCTGCTGTCCGCGTTGAGGCTCTTGCAGCTTACTTCGCCTCATGGCATGGCACGGTCTCGATGACGACCTGGTGGCCTTTCCAACTCCACACCGCGGGGTCAATGTCTACCATCCAGCAGCGTATCGTGTCCATGAAGGCACGCCTTTTGACCACTTCTACCGGCCCGATCGACGAGACCACGTGACCGACCATGGCCCGAGTGTGTTGCTGAACGCGAACCTGGAACGATGCGGCGATCTGGGCTGGACGCTCGATTACGCCACCGCTTGGCTCTACAGATACCTTACCTCGAATCAGCCTCACGTCCTGAGCGTTATCGACGAGGTTCGTGACAAGTGTCCAGTAGTGAGCCCATGGACGCCGTACCACATTTTCGATCATCTGGACGAGGGCATCTTCGCTGCGAAGCTTCACCAGATGGTCTTCCTCACGCTGAGGCAGCGGCCCAGCTGTAGCACGGGGACGACGTACGCACCCAAAGTCATTGGCATTCCCCGTATCGTGATCGAGCTCAATGCCACTGTGATCTTTCGTGGCGGCACGCTGCACATTGAAGATTTGCTTGATGCCATGATCCATCAAATGATACATGCTTTCTTCTTGGTCTGCTGCGGCGCCCAGAAAAGGATAGACAGGCAAGATGGACGTCTGATGGATGGTATCCATTTCGGTGTCATACTCATGACGATCCGAGACATATCCAAGAACTGTGTGCGTGGACAGCTGAAGCTCATATTCCACGCCATGAAGCGACAGGATCTAGACAACGGCGGCCCGCTATCTGTCAAGATGCTAACGCCACATGGACCTCTCGTACCCAACAGGCCTGCACGCGGAGACTTCATCGCCCTGGACGCTCGAGGCGCCGCGATCGGACCGGCACCTGCCGATGGCCAAACGCACTGTCTTCATGACAACAGGAAGATCAGGCGAGAACAGATCTTCAACTGGCAGGTCGAAGAATACTCAAAATCGTTGGACCTGGGACTGGAAACGATGAAAGGAGAGAAGATTTGGGATTGGGATAAGAGTGGTCACCTGATCGAATGCGATCGCGTCAAGGCAGAGCCGTCTGCCACCTTTGCCGAGCTCATCTGGACTGATGGTGGGGAACCAAAGCGTGTCATAGTGTCACGACACAAGGCGCTCGAATATGCAAGCATTGTCCAGCCACTGAAGAAGCATGGACTGTACGAGCTCGAAATGCCACCATGCGATTTTGATACTTTCTCTTGCATCTACGACTTCATCAACAAGCCTGGACACTATCGACTCAACGATAACCAACAGGCTATGCTCAACGACGATAACGCCCTCAGGTTCGCACACAACGAAGCACCGCTACTTCTTCAAGAGCACGAAGCCGCCCACATCATCAATCTTAACCTGAAGAAGAACGCTCCAGTCGTCACACACCTCAAGGTCTTCCATGCAGCCGAGCAGATCAAGTTCGAAGAACTAATGCAGTACGCCCTGCGAAGACTCTACCAAGAACCATTCATGACCGAAGACCCAATCGTGGCCCTGAAAGCACTCTACAAAGTCCACCCGGACCAAGCCAGATACCCCAAAGGTCCTATCCACGCCGAACTCCACAGATGGGCACGCAAGTTCCTCACCAGAAGAGACGATGTCTTGGGCACCGGCATCACCAACACCGACAAACTCCGCCTCTTCGACTACCAAGACGAGTTCAACAAGCTATACCACGACTGTCTCGCCTTCCAGGACGACGTGCAAATTGCCCTGACCATCAATGTCGCAGGCGGCGTAGTCGATCCATGCGCGCCTGTTCCGCCCCACCGGCGGCGGTCTAGGATAGGAGTTGGTGGGCTCGCTCTGGGCCAACAAGGACGACGACAACAAAGGCCTGTCGTAAGGCCTGCTCTGCCGGCGCCGCAACGTCCAGCTACCATATCTGGACTAGTGATGGGTAATGACCTTATTCATCCTGCTATTCGACCCATGTTTGGACCTGGCGTAAGAGGAGGGGGCATGGATTTTGGAGACGGTCTGATCTGATTTGTGTTTAGGCGGGGGGGGGGGGGGG
>KZ106647.1:0-12130 GCA_000504385.2 Exutisphaerella laricina CBS 326.52 | reverse complement strand
AATGGGTTCATCTAGCAGTTAGATAGATAGCATCAATCAGCTTATTCTCCATTTGACGGGCGTTGAGTGGGTATACAGAGTCTTCCATTAATGCCATTATGTAGATGTACGGAACCCCCCCCCCCCCCCATCTCCTTGAAATTGCGTCTTCATACGACTAACTCTAGGGAAAACAGTCCAATGTCTCTGGCCAATGTCCTTTTGGAAATATTGCCGTCCTGGTCCAGAGCCCTGTGTACATACATAATATAAAGTAGATTTATCTTACCTTACCACTCTAGCTAGGGGTAGAATCTCACGATGGGTCCTACATCGCTTCTCAAGCAGCAGCAGCAGCAGTACGAACGATATAAGACTTGTTGGACGAGGTATGCAGGCTCATTTTCAATCAACCTCATTCCTGGTATGATATTTGGCCCCCCCTTTTTTTTTCTCCCTTGCTGCTGCTACACAAGCTGCCGTATCTTTCTTCTTTCGCACAAAACGCACGCCCGCACGCACTTCACTGGTATCACAAATTCACACCTAACGAACCCCCTCTCCCCTCCCAGCAATATATCACTTCTGTATCATAAGCATTCGTTTTCTTTTGGAAATCTACTGCTGCTGCTGCATTTCCTTGTTCTTCATTGGCTCGTCATCACTGCTACGACCTGCTTGGGAATTATCATCCTCATTCATCTCTGCCTCGGCGACTGGACCGGTGTAGAATTTACGACCTGCGATGAACCAGTACACCGCAGCGAAGGCTAGGATAGCTGCCAAGTAGACAATGGCATAGTTCATCTATGTAAACAGAGTTGTTAGCGAATGTCATCATCTAAAAAAAAACAGGGGGCCAAAGGAGGATGATATTTAAATTGCTTACGTTCTGAGCAGTGGTCGGACGAACTGTTGGCATAATGAAGATGATCGTCACGAAGAATGTCCACACACACGCCCAGGCACTGACGATTGGACCGAAACGCGGACCTAGGTTCCATGGGCCGGGTTCGAACTTGCCAAAGACAAGACGGCAGAAGATTGGAATGCAGTAGCTCCAGTCCAGTGCAATGGCCGTGACGTTGAAGACACCCAAGATAGCTGTATAGCTTCCCAGACCGATCAGGTTGATGGCGATGCACCAGAACACGCTAATCCAAACAGCCAGGATGGGAGTGCCTGTGAGCGGCAGGATCTTGATCCAGACATTTGGGAATGGAAGGAGTCGATCGCGTGAGAAGGCGAAGACTGTTCGGCCGAGAGACTGCATGGCGGTGAAGGTGACGAACTTGATGATGATGAAAGCACACACGGTGAAGACGATGCCTCCCGCCTTGCCGAGCACGTTGTAAAAGATCTGAGCGACTGGCTGTTCAATTGAAGAGGCGAGAATGGCATCAGGGTCGCCCATGACGAAGCAAAGGACGATGTTGAAGAGCCATCCAGCGACGTACGTGAACAGCATTGCCATGGAGATGGCCCATGGCGCCTTGATCTCGGGATCCCGGATCTCTTCGGTGATATGTGCGGTGGCGTCGTAGTCTGTCATGGTCCAGCTGACTGATAGGAAGCCGAAGAGGAAAGACCATCCGTTCGGTGTCCAGCCAGAAACGTTATGAACGTCTGTGAAAACATAAGACGCGCTGTGCTTTGGCGTGCCGTTGCTTGGTTGTGCCATGGCAAGCAGCGCAATGCAGCAGGAGACAAGCACCAGGACATGGAAGATGACATAGCTTTTGGTCATCTTCTCCATCCAAAAGGTCGAGAGTGAGTTGACGAGACCGGTGAGGACGGTCAGACCAGCCATTACACCTACAGTCTGTCCGACGGTTGGCGTATACGTGAAGTCCGTACCAATGGATACGGCAGCTAGCAGAAGAGCAGCAGCGCCCCATTCGGATGAGGCGACACCGGCAATTTGTCCGAGAATGTTCAACCAGCCGGTGACCCACGAGATGGCGGGTACATATCGTTTGGGAGCAAGTCGCGACACGGTGTAGTACTGGATGGATGTAAGCTCGCTGGTCTATTCCCATCATGGGTGTGCGGCGTGCGTTCCGAAGACGTTTCATTCCTAGTACAACTTACCAGTCCTCCACAAGTAGGGTATGCGCTAACGAGCTCACTGACAGCACAAGCAATGCACATGCAGCCAGAACCTGAGATCAACCAACACCACACTGCAGAAGCAGAGCCTCCAGCGGCGAGGGGATATGAGAAGGTCGTGGCGACGGTCGAGAACAGGCCGGAGATACTGACGGCGAAGGAGAAGGTCGAGAGATATCCAAACTCACGCTTGAACACTGGCTTGTATCCAAACTCTGCCGCCAAAGCTCGATCGGCATCATTGAGGTCTTCAATGTTGACTGTTTGCACAGTGCCTCGCCGGCCCTGGATTTCGACTGTGCCAATGCTGGACTTACGGCGCGGTTCGCGCAGCTGTTCGGGAGTACTCATGATGCTGGTGCTTTGGGATGATGTTGATGATGTTGATGATGTTGATGATGATGATGATGATGATGATGAAGGTGTTGCTGCTTGGGGCTCTCTCAAGGCGATGTCGGCTGCTGCTTCTGGCTGTGTGGGTGGGGTGGCTGTCGCTTGTGGCTCACTGATGGCTAGGGATCTATCGCTCATGCGGCAATGGCTCCGATTGTGATGTAGTGATAAGTGCACTGGGATAAAAAGTCAGTGATGATAATAATAAAAAAGGCACGAGGGGACATCGACATCAGCATCACGGACCACGTGCGAAAGAACATTCTTTCGCCTGTGGGCATGCTCCATGCAGCTGGACGGCGGCAATAGCTCGCCCACCAGTCGAACTCAAGCTTGCCCCACCGATACTAGATGCGCCTTAGCGAGGGCATGGCAAAAGCGTAGATGTCACCGACCCCACTAAGCTATACTCCTTTCGACTTAGCTCGCGATACGCACCATCTCGTGGTTGACGTTGAAGCCTCTTCGTTTCCCCACCCCGCCAAGCGCCCAGCCGCCAGCCGGGTGGACAGGTCTCGACCTATCTTATTACCTCGCCCATCGCGTACAATTACTACTGTTGTACAATATCGACGCAGCCACTCTTCCGTGCAACACTGCAACTCGGAGCTTAAAGCTTACGCATCGGAAAAGATTTTCTTGAGACGTAGTTGACCGGCATATTCTGTTGCTCTCTGATCCACATCCTACAACACTACACGTATAAATGTCCATGGTGTCAGACTTGATCTTCTCTCGATGTGATACTTCTGATTAGCGCAGACTCAGCGTCTTCTCGCCCTTGCGTGGCTCGATCGGCTACGACGGTTGTCAGTGTATCGCTTCTTTGCCAACGTTAGGAACTTCGCACTTACTGCTGGCTTGGGCACAGACTCGAGTGGCGTGTTCGCGGTCACAAGAGCGATGTCCTGAGAGGTATACCGAGTCCTCCACGGCTTTCCGCCGAACAGGAACGATTGGGGAAATCCGACGTCAAAGGGCTCTGTGTCTTCAATCTCGTCGATTTCTTGCTGCGTAAGTTCGACCCCCAGCGCCTCAATGTTGCCTTTCAAGTGCTCAACCTTTCTTCCACCAACGATGGGGTAGACGTACTGCATATAGGTCAGCGGCTTTTCTCACTACCATCCGTGACGGGACTCTCCTTACTGGTGCTTTGTGCATGACATACGCAAGCGCAATGCTCGTGATCACGGTGTTCTTCTTCTTTGCCAATTCATCGAGCTTGTTGGCGATTCGGACATACTTGTCACTCTGTGGTCCCATCTTACGACCATCGCGGTTCGGGTCGTTGTACTCGTCGGCCGCTTTGAGCTGTCCTCTGCCGAGTGCTCCCCTAAGGTAAAAGTGTCTCACGTCAATCATTGCGCCTTGCAAAATCGACGAGCAAGTATGCAATGGCTCTAAGCTAGTCGGCTTCGCTGCTGGTATGGAACTCACCATGGTGCTAGAGCCATGCCCTCGGCCTCAACCATGGGCAGGATGTCGCGCTCGAAGTCGCGGAAAGCGCAAGACCAGTGGCCTTGGTAGACACTGAACTGCGTCTACATCATGTACGTTAATCGTTGCGCTCAGCTGCGATGTGTGAAGGAGGAGTAGTTCCTTACCAGACCGTGGAAGCGGGCATAGTCGTTGCACTTGACGACCAGCCAGGCTGGAGTATCAGAGATTCCCAGATAAATGACCTTGCCAGATTGTACGAGCGAGTGCAATGTGTTCATGAGCTCGGGCACGCTCGTGGTGAAGTCCCACCAATGGAGATATAACAGATCGATGTAGCTGGTCTGGAGCTTTCGAAGACTGGCCTCAACGGAGACTCGGATTGACTTGGCGTGGTTTCCTTGGAAGTTGGACTGAATCTTCTCGTCGCCATGTCGAGAGCGGAATCCTGTTGTGAACTTGGTCGCAATGACCATCTGGTCGCGATTCTTGTGCTTCTGCATCCATTCACCAATCCAGGTCTCGCTCTCTTCGTCCTGGTAGTTGTTGGCAGTGTCGATGAAGTTGCCTCCGTTCTCGTAGAAGTAATCAAGCATAGCGAAGCTTGTCTCCTTGTTGCACTCGCCCAGGAACTCCTTCCAAGCATCGCCAAAGTTCATCGCACCGAGACATAACGGCGACACGCGGACACCCGCCGTGGGGGAGAGCACGCGATGATAGCCCAGCAGTGACGCCGGCTTCTTTGCTGGCGGGAAAAGCGACATGTCGGGAGAATCAGTCTAGCAACAGGCCGGGTCCGTAGTTTGTTTGGTTGGCGGAATACAGCAGTTGGTGGATCCTATGTCAAGGTACTTACTTATATAATAAGCATTGGGTTGGCGTTCACACGGAAGAAGACTCGGACGTAATGTCTATGTCCGTGTAATAAGTGGAGTTGTGAATGGCAAGAGAGAGTTTGGCATGACGTTGCCTCAAGGCGGCTAATAACTAGTTAAGTTAGTCTACTTAGTCTAAATCGACCTTCCGCTCTCGACTGCTCTGAGAATGACACAAGCTTCGGCTTGCAGGAGCCGAGCCCTGCCCAAAGCTCGGTGGTATTATTATCATTCATTGCATCCCAACAGCCTCATCACGAAGTTCGAGACAAGCACGACATGCAACACTGGAGCAACTGCAGCAGCAACGTAGTGCGATCGATCAGCAAGATTTTCACACGAAAGCAGCGTTGGAAAAGCGTCAAGCGACGACATTCCCACTGACCCTCAAGCAAAGCGTCTTCCCACCAACTACCAAAGGTATAGCAGATCCAGACTCAGCCGCCGACAGGCTTGATGATGAATGAGAAACCGCTCCGCGAAACGGCATCTTCTACGAGGCTCATCGGCATGCATGCACGAGCCACGAAACCAACCACCTCCAACCACCAAAAGAGCTTAGCAGTCCCGCATGGTCTGTACTGGAGAATAATCAGGAGCCATTATCTACAATACATCCAGACCAAGTTTCGCATCTTCGATATCGCTACGATTGCTTGGTCGGAAGAGAATGGCCCTAAAAAAAGGAAATTGTACACCCACTAGTATACAAGTTCCAGTAGCAACGCTGTCCTGGCTTCCTCTCCGAGCTCCAAGGTACAGTACAGCCGGCGTGCCATAGTAATTCTGTGTCCTCTTACAAAGTGTCAAACTGTCTGATAGCAGTCTTTACTCGCTCACGAACATCCAAGCTGGAGTCGTTCTGCAATGCGCGCACTGCCTGTTCAATACCGATCGCCTTGAGTTCAGTCGATCTTTGTCGGGCATCGCGACGATCACCGTCCTCCTCAATCCAGGTGAGACTATTCACAGCCCATACGCTCATAACGCGGACTCTTTGATCCGCATGGTTGAAGTGAGGAATCATGGCTTGTAGCAGTGCCTTGTGCGCAATAAGCATTTGGCGGTGCTTCGGACCTGCATTTGCCAGATGAACAATTATGTGTATAGTTGCCAACACGAGATCCGTCGTGTTGTAGAGGACTTTTCCACCGGTCAAGTTTCGCGGCAGAGGCGACAGCTTGGCCATCAGCAGTTCATAGACCTTCGAGCTGCCAATTTGGTTCATGATGTGGTCCGCCAGCACTACACAGTCGTCTCCGTTCAACAGATTCCGCACGAAGTCGAGGGCCTGTACTTGAATGGCTGCCTCGTCCCTTCGTGATGTATACTCGTCATTTTGCTCCATCTCCCGAATCGAGGAAAGGTAGCGCTTAGTGTTGAATGCGGGAGTATGTGACTGAAGGGTAGAACGGAGTTGAGACGATTGATATCGAGTGTTGGATGCCTCATCGAACAGGACCTCGCCATCCTCATCATCCTCGTCCATGACATCGTCCAAACCAGAGTGATGAGGTTCATCGACATCCATGGATGAAGGATTGAGCAGATTAACTTGTTCGCCTGCGGCGTTCGGGGTGCTAAGGCCAACGCTAACGCCACCACCTGCAGTCGAAGGCACAGAGTCTCTGGGCTCGCCCTGGATAATGCCCACGAGCCAGCCGGTACCCAGCTCTTCCAGGGTGGAGAACTTCACATCTTTGGGGCAGTCAGCCACAAGATGCTTCAAAGCCCACAGACTCGAAAGTCTCAGCGCGGGCGAGCTGCTCCGCGCGTGCTCAACCAAAATTTTGACCACATTGCCTTCGGAGATTTCCTCTCTCATTGGGCTAAAGACTGGTAGTAGGTTGCAGCACACGTCCGTAGCCGCGATCTGAATCTCGATCGACGGATGATGCAGTAGCTGGATCAAGGGCTTTGCTATACCGCCATCGATTAGGCTCGTTCGCAGTATGCTGACACTTCTTGACATGGACTGTGCGGCACGACATGCGGCCAGCACAACACCGGTAGTGTTGCCATCCTTGGGAGTTATCTGGGTGCGATTCGTTGAGGCGTCGAGCAGTAGAGCGGCTGGGAAGGGCTTCAGCGAGTCGATGATACAGTTAATGATGCCCGCCTCAATGATCGCTTTGCGATGGACATCCTCTTTGGCTGCAAGGGCTTCGAGGGCTTGCAGGGCACCCTGGCGGCATAGCATAACGTGAGCAATCTCAGCAGGCAGTGTGCTCGCACCCATACGACATGTTCGAGGGGCGTCTCTCTTTGGAGCCGTGCCGCTTCTTGCCGACCACATCGGCCTTGCGATGGTAACATTGTCGAAGCTCTTCTTCAGGATGGGACATACATGCTTGATAGCACCAGCCTCGACAGCTGCCTAGAAAGAGTAGATGTCAGCCTCCGTCGTGCAGCATGCCTCGCTCTCTAGAGCTGCCAAAGTATTGGCTCGTACACGTACGATCTGAAGGTCCTTGCTGTTTTTGATCAGTATTGCCAGAACAGCGCAAGCCTGCTCTTTAACGAGGCGGGCGTCCGTGTGTGGACTACCTTCATTCAAAGTCTTGCTCTCGTTGGCAGCCTGAACCAACTTGGTAGCTAGTGGTACTGCGAGTAATGCCGTCTGCCTCTGCCTCTCACGAGTTTTCTGATGAAAGTCTACGCGGTGTGCTGACCCGGGAGCGTCGCCGTCGATAGCATTGGCGACCAGCGCAAGCAGTCTCAGGGCTGCCAGCCTGCTGGCGCCATGCGTAGAGCGAGAGAGGACCGTCAACCAAGAAACGACAGCATTGGCGTGGTCGATGTCGCATAACGGTAGAATTGTTTCAGATGTGCCGTTTCCATGTTTGCTAGAATGTAGAGTCCTGAGTGCCGGGAAGCTATTCGAGACAGGTTGATTGTGGGATATTGTCCTGTAGGTTGGAATATGCAACGAGGGAAGTAGCCTTTCAACGGAGTTAACAGCCCCTGACCGAGTATCCACATTGTCAGCATTGTACGATAATGATTGAGCAAAGAGTTCCCGAACACTGGAAGACAGGATGAACCGATGGGTACGATAGTTCGATCCACTGATGATAGTCGAGATCGCTGCTAAAAGGCTAGGTAGGCTCGCATTAGGTGGCGGAGGGGGAAGTCGCGACGTGTCGGCATTGTACCACACAAGGTTGTTGTCAATCGCGTGAGACACAAGTAAGGTCGCGAGCGTATCCAGAATATCAGAGTTGGCGATCATACTTTTGGGTATTGGTGCGGAAACCTGATCCTCAGGTATCATTGAAATTATATCGGCCACGAGGCCGAGCTGCTGTTTTGCAGTGGACGAGCTGGACTGGTGAAGAATCCCATCAAAGACTTCCAGACTCTCACTGTCGAAGACAGCCGCCCATAAGTTATATGTCGCAGGACTGTCATCGCCAGATGACCAAGCCCGAAGGAATTGCTTCAGTGCTTGAAGTAGGGCAGAGTTCACGCGCGAGCCCGGTGTACGGGACAGTGCTTCCACGAGGATTCTTGGGATGTTAGCTTCGCATAGAGGCTGCAAGAATGTGCGACCTGGGAGTCATCAGTAGGATGCACCCCGGGGGGGGGGATGGGGAGGAATGATCATCATCAAGAATGGCGTGGCGCAAGCAGAGCCTGTCCCACTTCAAGTGGATGATGGAAATACTCCGCACTATTTGGGATAGAGAGTATATCTTCTTACCTCCGGATGCAATGCTGCCAAGGACAAGCGCGGCCTGAACTCGTAACTCATCCTCGATGGTCCAAGTTTCCGGCTGAAGCAGAGTTACTCCACCAGAACGTTTCCCGTTCGACTTCGATGCGGCAGACAGGATTTCCGACAGAGGCTGAATCACACCATGCTTGACAGCCAATTCCTTCCGCTGGTCCTGGCCAACAATGATGTTCTTGATGTGCTTCACCGCATCCAGCTTGCGCTCCGGCGTAGAGTGAGCGTCGCCTAGAACGGAGATGACTTCGAACGACGGCCCTTGCACCATCTTGGAGCTGTTCTCACGTCATGGGAGCAGCTGATGTTGACAATGGGGGGTGTCGATGGGGACACCTCGCACAGAAACAAGCAGCGGAAAACAAATCGATGATGAGTCGAATCGAGAATGAGATGTTGTCGGGCAGAGAGAGGGCAGGTGCGCATGCTCGAGGTCGAGGTTGGCCCTCTTGGGGCTGCGCAGACAGCATGGGTGGAACTAAGCTCAAAGTGGATATGGGTTCTGGTCTGAAAATGGAGATAGAGCTATCATCTCACTGCACCCTGTGTTTGCCTGTGCTACATGTAAAAGGCCGACACGACGGCAATGCCACATGCACGCCGACAACCATGGCAGCAGTACCCGAACTTCCGGCCAGATTGCTGCAGCTTCCACGAGAGTTGAGGGATCAGATATACGAGCACCTCTTCCACCAACACTGGAATTCTGCTCCCGCGCGTCTGTTCAACCCTCCGCGCTGCTCAGACGGTCTGCTCTATTTCGAGCACGAACACGCAAAGTGGAAGCACAGCTCACTCCTCGCCGTCAACAACAAGCAGCTGCATGCAGAGACGCAAGACTACATTGCAAAGGAGCACAAGAATGGCAGTCTCAAAGCCGAGCTTGATATACATGCCAGAGGCTATGTCTACACCCCATCGTGGGTCTACCTCAACTTTGCGCTCCGGCCCCAAGATCGACTGGATCTATTGCAAGTCAACCTGCACGTGTATAGCACGGAAGCATTCCGTCGGAACGACGGCTGGCCCAGCCAGCCCGGTCAGATCTTCCGTACTCTTATCAGCTTCCTCAATCGCTTCCTCTTTCGAGGCCCTAGTTTCTTGGACAGCTCACCGCCTGACCAAACCCTTGGCCCTCATTTCATCAAGACGCTGTTGGTCAAAATTGTGTTTCATGACCATTACACTCCTGATACATGGCCGGAAACAGTTCATGAGATCTTCATAATGCTCAAGACTCTTTCCATGCTTGACACCGCTTATCGATATCTTGGCAAAGTTCGGGTCGAGGCTTCATACAGCAGGCATGGAGAGGATGTTCGTCGGTCAGCAGAGTGGATAGTCCGCCCTGGTGGCCAGTCACGCTATCCTGGTGGCGCTAAATTCAAGGAGACGACCTGGGCAGGCATGGGATTCCACTTTGGAGAGCAATGGATAGCATGGTACAATAGTAGTAAATCGCTATAACCGACCGACCGGCCGGCGCATGACACTAAAGTCTATTCCCACCATGGGTGCTAAGAGCCGATGTGCTCGTTCACGCATTCGCATACTCCGCCGACCGCGCTATGCTATTCGAACGCTCACATGGCCACGTGCTCAGGTCTTTGCACGTCACAATAATCGCTATGCTCATCTATCTGGTGCCCCTGACGCCCTCCAATGCCGGGTAGCAACCACGTGATAGAATCGTGATCGAGCAGCTATAGATCCTTCCGCTGTGCTCACCACCACCTGCAGCGCCTGTCATGTCACGACTCGGGATGTTTGACCGTGCTGTGCCTGCAATTCCTACCCAGACTCATCCTCGCCTGGGGCGTTGATGGACACGCTCCCCTTACCCTGGCGTGTGATTCGATCGTCCAGCCGCCGGATTCAGCGCATATATGCAAACAACGCATCGCGCCTCTGACGTATTGTCTTGCTGTGCGCAGAAACCTCATTTCTTCGTATGGCCCGTTCAGGTAGCTTCAATTCCCATTCGCTGGTCTTGGTCGCCAGAGCCGTCCTTGCCATCGATGCTCCCGCTACTGACCGACGTAGAGCTGCTCTCACTTTCCAGAACGAAGCCGTCTGTTCTCTCCACTAGGCTAGCGTAGTACTCCTCTAGCGCCTCAGGCTTGGGTACAATGCGATAGTCGACCCTCTGCAATAGCTCCAGCTCAAGAGTCGCAAGCTCTGAGACTGGTATGCCACCGATTCTTGCGTATGTTGGATTAGTCCAGAAACTGTCGCTGAGACCTTTGGCGGCCACAGTAGCTGCAGTGATCAGGAAACGATGCACTGTTAGACTGTTGATCGTGAACGCGGGGAAAAGCGAACATAGTTTATCAATGTAGTACACCATGCTGAGCAATATCGGAGGGGACAGAGTCGCATGCTGAATGAGGCGCTGGAGGTAGTCAGACACGCTAATGCCTGGAGGTGCACGAGAATGGAATCTCGTCAATCGTCCATCGCGCAAGGGTATCTGGTCGTTTATCCGGATCAGTTCAAGAAGCATATTTGCTATCAAGACACCCAAATCTTTAGAATGGCACGTCTCGTACTTGAGCGGCATCACCTTCACGCTGCCATCCGGCCTAGCCTTCTTTGGCGCAGCGGAATGTCCATGGGTGGAGCGTGCTTCCTGTGGCTCGGACCCTGGTAACGTTGCGGTACTGACAGACGCACGAACAGGGTCTGTCCGCAGTCGTGGCTCCTCGGGAGCTGCTGCTCTTGGTGAGGAACGATGATGCGCGCCAGAACGTGCGCCTGTGCCACTCATCGGCTCCGGCGAAGACTCGTCTGAGGATTGCGCCTCTTTCCTCTTCCTCGCGATACTCGCGCTCCTGCCCGGAGGCCGTCCCTTGGCCGCAGCGATGGCCACCTTGCGACCTGCAGTGGGAGGAAAGCCGTCCGGGCTGTACTGGGTGCTCGCATGCACGTACCCCGCGAAAGTCCCTGCTACCGGACCGTTTTCGACGAAGTGGTGTTTCGGCTGCTGGGGTGCTGTCCTTGCTGTCTCTGTGAGCGGCGCATTGAACGCACGTTGTCGTGGCGAGTGGGTGGATGTGGTGGTGGTGGTGGAGGTGGTGGAGGTATTGTACGCTGCTGAGCTGGAGGGGAAGCGCGGAGCGGGAGATCGCTGGGCTGGCGCAAGCGATGAGGTGGCCCTTGGCGAGGGGATGTGGAAGCAGGAGCGCGGAGAGTGGGTGGGCGAGGACGGGGTGTTTAAGGTGGTAGACATGAAGCAGACCAACCCTGGTAATGCGCGTGGCCGCCGATATAGCGTGAGCACAGGAACAATCCACAGTCGGCGTTCGTAGGTCGTGCGGATTTCATTTTACGGTTGGCTCGTACTGGCGCAGACCCAAGCACTCACAGTGGACGACGTTGGGCGAGGGTGGACTGGAGTTGGGGATCATTTTCGTCCTCCTGTTTGGCCATGACGAACGACCTTTGAGGAGACGCCACTGCAGCACGTGTTACATAGCGCCGGCAACGGGAATTGAAGGATGGACTACGGATCACGAAGAAAAACCGATCCGACCAGCCACGAGTCAATCTTTGTATTAGAACTATTGTACTTGTACTTGTACTTGTACTGAACTACTACTACTACTAC
>KZ106646.1:59276-106520 GCA_000504385.2 Exutisphaerella laricina CBS 326.52 | reverse complement strand
TTTACTGTGAAAAATGCTAGCGTTCGGTTACATGCTTCGGACAGTGTTCCATGATGCTTCTCGCGCGCGGGCTAGCGTCGGCATGTTGGAGGAATGGGTCTTGTCCGAACAAGGTAGGTAGTAATAAGGCAGCTTCGTAGGTACAGTACTAGTACGTAGTAGTCACTGTGGTGTGGTAGGTAGGTAGATAATAAGGAAATAATAATAATAACAATAATGTAGGTACACGCGAGCAAACAATGTGACGTAGGGGGTATGCGTGCCTCCTTGCCTCCTTGCCCGCCCCCCACACCGCTGGCAGTTGTGATGCGGTAGACACGATGGGCAGATACGTGGGGCAGCAGCCCGACAAGAACAAGAACAATAACAGTAAGCTCCAGGGCCAAACAGCAGCGCAGAAGCAGATGAAGAGGTGCAGCTGTACTGTACTACTGTACTGCAGATGATGGATGTACATACATGGTGCATGTACCTGCTGATAAGCAGTTGTCTCAGCCCAACCGCCAGCTGAGTTTAGGATCACCGCCTTATCTCGTGCCTGCGAACCAACCACGGCATCATCGGTGCGACATCCCGCGTTAGAGCACTGCTGTCTGCTGCTGCATCGCTATCGCCGTGGGCTGTGTGTGCCTGCGCTCTGTTACTACCTACGTATGTGCCACTGTCTGCTCCACTCCAGAGTTACTCCGTGTCTGCTGCTACATACTCAAACATCTCAATTTCCCTCCCTACTGTAGCGTGTTGTTCCCAGGCATCCATCCCGGCACACACGCTTGACGGAATCGCTGCATCGACTGGACCCTGATGAGCCCGACCGACTTGCAAACCCGCCAAGTCGGCTAGTCTCCTGCAAAGGCCTATGTGCGTCAGAGAGCCAGTAGACTGGACCGGATCACTCCAAGCCGTCGGCCTGCACGAGGGGTGTTTGCGCCGCCGCTCGCAAGCACCTCAGTCCTCGCGAGAGTACTACTGTGGCCTTTACTTCTTCTTATTTACGTATTACTCACGGGGACCACAAAAACCACCGAGCTAGCCCAGGCACGATGCTCGTGCCGCGGGCGTACAAGTATAGCACCTCGCCCATGCGCGATCCTCTAAACGAGAAGTCCCCTCGACGATCAACAAGTAGCATGCGCAAGGTACTACCCGAACCTACCGTCACAAACCCATCTTCACCAGAGTCAGCACCCTCAGCCGAACGAATCACTACCGAGCCTGTAGCCATACCACGTGCTGCAATGCCCGAGCGGACCATGTCCGACACAGTCACAATATTGCCTACGAGCCAAAGACGCAGTCAGACGGTGAACTTTGGCAGAAGGAAACAGTCGGCACACGACCCCAATGCGTTGCCGCCAGCCGTTGCAGCGTTGCTTGCTGTGACAGCCATCCCGCCACGACGTTCAGGTCGATACCGCAAAAGGCCTGGAGATGATCGCCGCATATCGATAGAGGAACTGGTCAAGGACTGGAAGTCCGACCCTTCGCTCACAGCGAGCTATGGAAGTCCAGTCCTCAACATTCTGCTCGAGGACACCGAGTGTGAGGAGGATGCGAGGGCACGCACTGAGAGTGTCTCGGTGCCGGAGTACCTGAGCACGCGATCTGCGTCCAGTGAGTCGACACCGTCGCTAGACTCTGACGACCGGTCAGTTCTATCGCTTGGCTCGCCGTCTACGCCTGGTTCGTTGCGAAGTCGAAGGTCCTACCAAACCCTCAAAAAGGACAAGTCGCGTTCGCTGCCCGCTGTAGAGGACTGTGCGCTGGATCATCCCTTGAATCCTCGTCGCGAATCTGAAGGAGACGACCTGATGTTTCCTACGCGCAAGCAACAAGTTCCAGCTGCGAATCCCAAGTCATCGTTTACGTCAAACCTTACCACTTCACTGCAGTCTCTGAAGAAAGCCGCAGTGGAGTCGCTGTCGTCCTTCAGTCGAGCGAGCGCGTCACATGCCCAGACCAGGATCGCCACGCCTGCGGTAGATGACATGCTATGGTCGCATCCGTTTCTGTTCCCCAGATTTAGCACGGAGATTCGCCCAATCCTGGAAGGTACTCCATCAGATGCCGACCGTCGGTACCTTGACCCCGTGCCGTTGACCTTTGAAGAACAAGAAGCACCGTACCAGCAGGCACTCCACGCACCATTCCTGGCGGAGTCTGTCGCAGATGCACCCACGATTCAGCTGCAGACTTACAACAGTCGTGGTCGAAGGCGAGCAGGTCCAAAACGGAGCCCGAGTCCAAATTCTGAAGCCGGGAGGGCTCTTCTCGGCGCTTCTGGTGTTCGGCAACGAGAGGTCCGAGAGAACCCCGATTTCCTGCGCGTCGTGGTCCTCGAGATGAATATGCGCAGGGAAGGCAAGCTTGAGCAGGGAAGAGCCAAGATCTGGTTACCCCCTAGACGGTCGAGTCCAGTTCCCGGGAAGGAGTCCCAAGTGCCGAAACGCTGGGTCGGAGTGAGCGCATAAGGGCGTGGATATGACAGTCCGACGGGATGGAACTGTTTGTGAGTGTGTACGGCAGCTGATGTAGCGTACGAACTTTGCAGCGTTCAAGCGTTGATGTATTTTTTTTCCTCAATGAAGCCATGAAAGATGAAGAACCATATATATCGCTGGAAGAAAAAGAACAGCTTGGCATGCAGGCTGCATTTGAGCATGGATGGATGGATGGAATCGAAAGAGGGGAAAAGAGGATGGATGGC
The DNA here is from genome assembly GCA_000504385.2 of Exutisphaerella laricina CBS 326.52. Taxonomy (NCBI): domain Eukaryota; kingdom Fungi; phylum Ascomycota; class Dothideomycetes; order Mycosphaerellales; family Mycosphaerellaceae; genus Exutisphaerella; species Exutisphaerella laricina. Next base: position 103,813 of record KZ106646.1, on the reverse strand, counting down.
AACATCTCTATTACTGTCGGTAAAGTAGACAGCTTCGCGCTATATATATACATATATATTACCTCTGATGCTGCTGCTGCTGCTGCTGCTATGCGTCTCGTGATCTTCTCCATCTCGTAAATGCCTCATGCTATTGCGTCAGAAAGTCGCGCAATACCAAAGAGAATGGGGAAACGTGTGATAAGCTATCACGTGCGATCGATCAATGCAACTACGTACACCACATTGATGGATTGGACTGATGTGACTGGACGAAGGAAAAGAGTATTCTGCCGGGTTCGCGATGCACAGCGCTGACTCAGGGGTTGTATTGTAGCGAAACATTTGCCCTCTTGGTATATATGCAACCGCACAAGTGCTTATACGTAGTAGGCATTACAGTAGCACCGCTCTTGGGCAAGCGCATCAATTGGTGGGACCTACGCGATCACCGTCGAGGAAGGAGCGAGCAAATGTTTTACCTGCAAAAAACAGGTGGGTGTATGCCCTTCTTCATCCCAGACGCCGAGAAACTGGCGAAGCATCGCTGTGGGCGTACATCCGCACACTACTGTACTGTCGCGACCAGGGTATTATTGTTCCCTGAGTATACGGTGACCGCCGAGAGCTTTCGCGTGGGTCTATCCTGCGGAACTGCCTCCGTTACTAGATACGTAGTACTAGAGCCTTTGCAACACTCATCGCACATGATCTCATGTCGACCAAGCGAAGCTTACCCGCGGCTAGCAGGCAATATTCTTGTTCAAACGTGCACTGAAAGTGTGATACTGTCGACGTTGCAAAAGACTGAGCGAACTGCTTGTTATTGCTGGCGACGGACTGGCCTTCTTGTAGGCGACTGCGTTAACGATATTCCTGCCTGCATCTGATCCTGGGAGGCATGGGCTACAAAGGCACCAAAGCAAGCAACTGAACGTCGCTTTACACAAGTAGAAATAAGCAGGGTAGACGTGCGCGTACCTCTTTTCTTCAAGCTCTTAGCCTGTCACGCGACGCTTCCGGCGCTTCCTATAGCATTGATTAACCATTACCAGGCGTCGATGCAGTGCTGTGGCATAAAGGCGAAGAGGCCCCAATAGATAGTGGTCCAAATACACATAGTCGGACAGCCACACGAAGAGTTTTGCCTTCAGTCATCGGCAGCGTCCAATAGTGCGTTTTTCACGAAGCTTATAGGCTTCACCTTTTGCTGCCACCACCAGGTACATACGCAGTGTATCATGAGGCCCTCAAGAACTTGCAGTAGCGTTTGGTGTATTGGCCCAGAAGTATCGACACCGATGATGTTGAAGACTTTGGTACAGCCATCGGAGTCGAGCCTGGAGTTCTTGGGTAGGCGACGATCTGCTAGCTCTGCAAGATTATGGACGTCTTGACATGAAGCGAATTGGAGTCTCGACTCGGTGGTCCAAGAAAGTCTGCGAGTTTCTATCGCTCTCGGGAGGGAATACACCCTTTCTCTGCTTAGTAGGCTCATAGGGAGGAGATCAAGGAGTGTTCTACCTTCACAGTCTTCGTATAACACCTCAAGTAGGTCGAATCGAATGGCTTAGGAGAGCATCGATCTCTCACTTCTTGAGCTTCGTGAAATCTATTTGCGAACAGCCAAGATCTCATTACAAGATCCGCCATCGTTACAGCGAAGGGTGTCAAAAGCAGGTCGCAGAAGGCGTCTGTTCAAGTGCCACAAGATCGAGGATATACCTAATAAGGCATCCAATGAAGATGTCGGACACTATTGCAGTAGGCGGCAGAGACGTCAAGTAGCCGACGGCCTATTGACTACTGAAGTTCTGCGCTGCACGTAGATGGCATCCACTACCGTGAAGCGCCCTCGGCAGTGGTGGCATTTTTGAGGCGCTTGCGGCAGCGGAGACTGCCCCGTGTACCAGGCATTGTGATACAGGAACAGATTTTGTGTATGCCAGATCTGGTAGATGCAGCGGAGTAGTGGCGATGGGTGCAACGGCATGAGCTTAGGTAGAATGCCACCATCCCTCCAGCGACGACCTTTACAATCTTCGCGTCCGGACAGGTCAATCAGAACTAGCAAAAGCTAATCTTGCATAAAGAAGCGGACTTCCAACCTCATTCATGTCGTAGACCTAGTCTTGATTGACGACATCGTTGCGCCATGGTAGCTGTGGTAGCCTTCAGCTCGCTGGTCTTGACAGTCAGGAGTACCAGTGTGGCGTCCAAGATATGACACTGGATTCTTGATAACAAATCGATGCCACCACACTTAGGTGAGGTACTGGAGTACAGTCCGTGTCCAGCTTCCTTCGAGTACCGAGCTGGCTAGGCGGCGAGTGTGATTCGCTGTACATGATGACTAGAGTTTGACGGTACATGCACAATGCGAATTCGCGAACGCGCTGGCCCTTACAAACTCGCCGTGATGCCGGCGTGCACTTGCATGAGTACAACAACCACGTTCAGGAGAGGGTGTGGTCATATTGATGACGTGCCATAGAGATTGCAAGTTGCTCCTCAACGTGTTCACCGCTTCGTTCAGAGCACATCTCCTGAGCGTGTTTAGCGCGGAGTCTGGCCAAGACCGTCAACGTTCAGGGTCGTCCTGGATGCTTCAGACAGCGGAGGCTTGCTGATCCTAGCAATGGCCGAAGATAGAGAGAGTTGTTTGATGGTGCCCACTTTGACGCAGCTCCAGCCAGTCGCCGTCGCAGAGTGCGCCTGCACCACGCACGTTATCAAAACAGCGATCGGCTGGCCGCTTCGATGTGCTTTGAGAGTGCGCGCGCGGGGGCAGCGCCCCGGAGCAGGTGGTGGGGAGGCTGGCTTGCGTTATTGGCACTGCGGAGGTGCTCGTGTTACCACGATGAGGGAGATTATGAGATTAGGCGGGAGCCGGCTGTTGCTGCATTGTTGTTGTTACGCACCCGACCAGTGGTGGTGGACGAGCCACGCGATTGCTGTGAGCAGGTCGTACACTTGCTGCACCATGTGCTCGGGACTGGATGATGATGCTGCTGGTGATGCTGCTGGTGGTGAGATGTTGGAAGTGCAGAGCGGGAATGCAATGTCTGTTGTTTCAACTTTCATGTTCTTGTGTGCATGGTGTGTTAGCGCCTTTCGCTAGCGTTTGACTCTGCTGGGCTGGCTTGAGGGTCGCACCTCGGCCTGTGCGCTGCGCTGCACAGGGCGTCGTGGTGCATACTGCTTTGCTGCCGCATCCTGCCTGGACCACACATACCATTGACCTCACTAACACCCGACAGGTCGCAGCGCTCTCACCCGGGCTTGCCCACACATCACCGCCACCACCTTGGTCGAGCAGCGTTACCTGGCAGCGGCCAATGCTGGCGCCGTGGACGAGACAGTAGTGGCTCAGGGAGACGTGAAGAGCTGCGAGCGTGCATTGTGCTGTTGAGTGGTTGGCGTCCGGACCACCCAGGAATACACACTTCTTGCACGTTGTCGTTCGCTGGAAATAACGGGAGAAACTACCTTCGCATACTTGCCGAAGCACGACTGCGCTACTCTATTTGCGACCACCACCGCACGCAGGTACTGAGTGCTGAGAAATCCTACACCACACTCATCGTCGCATGACCGGACCAACCGCATTGCCGCTGGGCTGAGCACTTGATCGGCTGCCATATCGCACAATTGCCGCCATGGATAGTCCCAACACGTACCCAGAGTCGCCCATGGATCAGGAGGATGTCGTGTACCCCTGCAAAGGGTGTGGTGAGGTGAGCATCAAAACACATATGCGTGCATGCGCGGATATGAAGCTAATCATAGCCGTCCAGATACTCGAGGAAGGCAAGGCGTTCGAGTTGGGTATGTTCCTGCGCATGCTTGTTCGAATCTACAGGGGAACTGACTGCGTTCTAGCCGGCAACCGGTGGCATATCGACTGCTTTCGCTGTAATACATGCGGCACTCTGCTCGACTCCGATGCGAACCTCCTTCTCCTCGGTGATGGATCTCTGATATGCAATAATTGCACCTACAGCTGCAGCGCTTGCAACAACAAGATTGAGGACCTAGCTATCTTGACTGGCGACCAAGCGTTCTGCTCCGGCTGCTTCAGATGCCGCAACTGTAAGAGGAAGATCGAGAACCTACGCTATGCGCGAACTTCACAAGGCATTTTCTGCATGAGTTGCCACGAAAGCTTGATGGCGAGGCGACGGAAGAAAGGGCGAACACCGAAGACTACATCTGGCGCGACGCCTGGTGTGGAAAAGGCTCTTCCGTCTCTTCCGGCAAACGCTGTGCCAGAGAGCGCGTTCACTCCCGATGCCGAGACGCCTCCTGAGACCCATGCAGATTCGCGCACGTCGAGGGACCGGCAGTTAGGTTCGCGCAACGGTGGCGCAACGGCCAGCTACCGGCGAGATGTGTCGCCCTTGTCTGACGATGCACGAAAGGGTGGGTTGACAGATGCCACAGGATGGCAGCGCTTGGCGGGAATTGACGCAAGCACAGATGGACTTACGTTGCCTGCAAGCACGTACAACGATGACAGACATGCCAATGCAGGCAGCTCGCAGCACGACGAAGAGGAATTCGATAATATCCCAATGGTCCTCGATCCAAACCCGGTGGCATCTCCGCCAATACCACAACAGAGCTCGATGCCACAGAGGAAGCCAATATCGCGGCCACAAGAGCTATCGCCGCCTTTGCAGAAGGAGAACCAACCCCCTCGCGACTACTTTGGCACCAACGGGAGAATATCTGCGAAGACGCCGGTGGTGAGAGACCAGCTTACAAGAGACTCACTACGTGAAGACGATAGCTCGAGATCTGTTTCCATAGAGCGCGAGCAAGAGCGGGCAGCTGGGCAAAACAGGCCCAGTCCACATATACTGTCCCAAGATAAGGGCCGGGTCAGGAGGCGCGACACTTCCGGCGCGGACACGCCTGTCAATGGATCATCAAAAACGTCTCCAGTAACTGCCAGTGCACAAGATCGAGGTGCAACGAGGGCAAAGGACCCATCACTGGCAACCGATTCGCAGAGTCTCAACAAACAGGAAACATTCAAGCTGCAGGATGTGCCACGGTCTGCGAAAGAGCGCTCCCGTACGAGCTCTCGGCAGGGTGCAAGCTCGCCTCAGTTGAAATCGCCCGTCAATGGACCTAGTAGAGGAGATGCCGACCACAAACCAGTTTCGCCAGCCTCTGTCGAATCTCAGAACTCTGGTGTCAATCCGTTCGATGATCCGAAGCGCAATCGCGCAGTGAATAGTAGCAATGAAATACCGGTACCACCTACCAGGAATGCCGAGCGGACGCTGCCGCTGCGTGGAGACTCTCTTGCTGCTGCTGCGTCGCATAAATCCAAAACCTCAACACCAGACCCTGCCACGCCAACAGCTACTTCAACAACATCATCGACTGTGACTCACGTGCAGTCGCAACAGGCATCACGCGATCGCAAACAATCCTCGCCTTCCTCCTTCACAGATGCGCAAAGCACGCTGTCGCGTGACAACAGCAGCCGATCGAAGGTCGAGCAGCCACCTGCTCGGAGCAGCCTCGATGCAGTCGTTCCACCTCCGCGCGCAGCCACGAGACCTACAGCTCCTAGCAAATCGGTGGCGAACGATGATTTCATTGCGCCTCGAAATGCGCCACCACCGCCACCTACAGGACACCATAGACAAAATGATTCAATCAGCACAATGCAAAGCGCCGAAAATAGGCCATCGCTAGATGGTCAGCTCTCCCCGCCTATACATAGCGCTGGACTTCCTAAGTACAGTCTGGATGGCGGATTTTCAATGGACGACGACCTGGGTAGAATCTTGCGTGGCGAACAAACCGCAGACAGAAATGGACCTGCATCGCCGTCAGTTCTGCGACGAGTATCGAACGCTGTGAAGCATGGCAGGAGCTTCAGCGACCGAGCAGTGCCGGGAGGCAGATCATCGAGGAATGGATCTCTCGAAATCAGCTCTTCTGGGCATTCACAACGGATCACCTCTCCCACCAGTGCAGATGGCTTGGAAACACTGCGAGCTTCACTACGGCGTGCGCAAGTGCACATTACAGAACTGGAGGCTGAAAAACTCAATTTGCAGGACAGGCTTGAGGGATCTACGGACATGAAGGCAGTCAACACCGAGCTACGCGAGAAGCGTTCTACAATGGCTTTCTTAGATACTCAACGAGAAATGGTTGTTCGAGAGTTGGAAATCATGACGGAACAACTGAGCAAAGCCAAGGATCCCAGTCAACCTATCGACCTTGGATCTCTGAAAACAACCATACTGAAGGATTTTGCTGAGTCTCTTCAAAAACTGAAGGATACTATGGGATCACAGATCGAAGACCTCATGCAAAAGCGTAACGAGCTCACAGACGAAATCGGTAACCTCATCCAGATGAAAGACAAGGGCTTCCAGGAATATGAGTCTTTGTCGTCGAAGAACTCGCAGCTTCTACAGCACAACAACGAATTGATTCGCAGCATTCAAAGCATGTACCAGGACAACCGACAACTCAATGGCGCAGCCAACGGAGCGAATGGGCTAGGCATATCCCATGCAGGCGCAAAGCTGGACACTCCTGGGACTGGTGAAGTGCGGAATCTGAACATTGTCAATACGGATTCTTCAATGCCAAACATACTGCACGACCCGGAGGCAGAGCCTGCGACTATGCTTACACAGCCGCAAGTCGTCAATATTCGCAAGGGCGGCAAGCCTAACAAGTTCAATTGGAGGAGAGGCGGCGAAAAAGTCGCAGGTAAAGTAACGAAAGGTTTGAAAGGCGCACTTGGTGGCGAGAGACCGCCCGAGAGGCAAGGGCCATACGCGATCGGACATCCCTATGATGCGAGCAAACAGGCCGTCGGCGGTAGTGATGTCAGCAGCATAATGAGTAAAGCTCTTAGCGATGAAAGCAAGGCCGCTGGGTATGGCTTCTTTAGCCATAAGAACGGTAGTGCCAAGCAAGGCCCGGGTTTGGGCCATATGAAGAACAACAGCAGCACCAATTTGGTTGGTTCCCCTGATGGCTCAGGTAAGACTTCCCTTTCCCGCATGGAGTACAGCAGCAGGCTAATCAAGAAAGCTCTCTTCGGCTCCGAGCTGACTGCTCGATGCGAGTTCGAAGGCGCTCTGCTGCCGAGTATTGTTATACGCTGCATTGCCGAGGTCGAGAAGCGCGGCATGGAGGTTGAAGGCATCTACAGAAAGTCCGGTGGTGCTGGTCAGGTCAAGATAATACAGCAGGGGTTCGAGAAGGACAACGATCTCGACATTTCCGACGAGGATCTGGACATTCATGCCATCACCAGTGCGCTCAAACAATACTTCCGGAAGCTTCCAACGCCGCTCATCGTCTACGAGTCCTACGAGGCTCTACTTGAGGCTGGGCAAGTGCAAGACAAGGACAAGCGCGCCGTTGCTTTGCGAAGTGCTATCAACAAACTACCTGAAGCTCATCGCGACTGCCTCCAATATCTGGTTGCACATCTGGCGCGTGTCATGGCGCACGAGTCTCACAACTTGATGACGCCGCTAAATCTGGCCGTCGTGTTCGCACCCACGATCATGCGACCACTCTCGATCGAACGAGAAATGAGCGATATGCAAGTCCAGCGTCATGCAGTACAGGCTTTGCTGGAGCTTCACAAGGTTGTCTTCTCTGCCGACGATTAGGGATTGGTTCAACGATCTTGCAGTTCGCTTCGACCATTTGGGAATGGCCGTGCTTAGGGCATAGGGATTCGGTTGCGTTTACGAATGGATATGGCAGGCGAGGCGTTCGGGTGTACTGTGCGCTTCGTTCCTCTCTATGGAAGCGCTATGGTTGGGTACCACGGAAGATACACCAGGATCTCAGCTTTGATTGAGGTTGGACGGCTGTGCATCAAGTGAAATGATAGCGGCTTAGCGAAGTTTCATTCTATGAGAACGGGCAGAAGACTCTTGCGGACATACCACGTCTGCGAATAGTGCTGATTCCTCAAGAGAGATAGAAGCCTTTTGGAGAGAATGAATTGAGATTCAGTACGCATCTTCAATTTCCACTAATGCGCACGTGATGCCCGTCTTCAACCTTATCACAAGGTGGCACTAACTTTAGGGGTCTCTCTTCGTGAGTTGCATTGAATCTTCGTTTTCTTGTTCCCTACCACCGTGGCTATATTATCTCAAGAGATACTGTACTCCTGGTCGCTCCTTTTCCTACCTGAGCGCCCTTGCGACAGTACCGCTGGCGATGTTGTAAGCACGGGACTCGCCAAACACTTTAATGTCCAACAACAATTTCAGCGCACAGCAACGGCCCTCCCTTTGGTCTAACGTGAGCGGAGTCTTTTACAATAATCCACGTCGTCGTTCATCCTCTTTGACGTTACCGAAACACGACTCCAAGCGCGACGATCCGCACGAGAAAGCCGACCGCCACGGCTCGCACAGCAAACAGGAGGCAGACTCGATGTCAGAGAAGGTGCAAGCCGCTTGGATGAATCATGGCACGCGAGCACGCTATGTCAAAACTGGCTGCTTGATCTTCTTCGTCCTTGCTGTGTTGTACTACATAATACCCGGCGGGAAGTATGCTTCCGTCCCTGGGGCGGGCAAGTTTCCTGGTGGAGACGTAGCGAGCGATCTCTCAGTAGCAACGACGAAATGCACACGCAGCTATTCCAAGGACAAACCGCTGGTACAGTATGCGCTTATGATCGATGCGGGCAGCACGGGGAGCAGGATCCATGTGTACAAGTTCAATAACTGCGGGCCCACGCCTGAGCTGGAAAGTGAAGAGTTCAAGATGACTGAGAAGAAGGAGGGTGGATCTGGTCTGAGCAGCTATAAGGGCGACGCTGAGGGTGCCGCGAAGAGCTTAGATGTGCTTATGGACGTTGCGATGAAGCATGTTCCTGACAAGCTGAAAGGCTGTTCACCTGTGGCCGTGAAGGCGACCGCTGGCTTGCGCAAGCTTGGACCTGAAATGAGCGATGCAATTCTGAAGGCTGTACGGAACCGTTTGGAGACTGTCTACCCGTTCCCAGTGGTCGGCGAAGCCGATGGCGGAGTCGAAGTTATGGACGGCAAAGACGAAGGTGTCTACGCCTGGATCACGACCAACTATCTGTTGGGCAAGATTGGAGGACCAGATAAGACACCTACAGCAGCAGTCTTCGATCTTGGAGGCGGCAGCACGCAGATCGTCTTTCAGCCGACCTTTAAGCAAGCGCCGGAAGGTGGCATGCCAGACCAGCTAGCCGAGGGTGATCACAAGTACGAGCTGAAGTTTGGTGGCCGTGAGTTCACTCTTTACCAGCACTCCTACCTTGGCTACGGTCTCATGGAGGCACGCACAAACCTGCACCGAGCACTCCTCGAAGGCTTGCATGAAAACAATCCAAGCTCGAAAGCTTGGCTCAACAGGCCAATTTCCAACCCGTGCTTCGGCATCGGCATGAGCAAAATGGTGGACGTACAGCTTAGCGAGGGACATCCTCTGGGATCCAGCGTGACCGTCAACATGACCGGTCCAGGAGTCGGCAGTCCAGCACAATGCCGCGCCCTCGCTGAAAAGACCCTCAAGAAAGAAGCCGAATGTAAGCTCGCTCCATGCGCCTTCAACGGCGTCCATCAACCAAGTCTCGAGAAAACTTTCGCCCGAGAAGACGTGTATCTCTTCTCCTACTTTTACGACCGGACTCAGCCTCTCGGCATGCCCGAGTCCTTCACACTCCGTGAGCTCAAAGATCTCACCGCACGAGTCTGTCAAGGCGGCGATGCATGGAAAGTCTTTGAGTCTGTACCTGGAGCGATGGAGGAGCTTCAGGACCGACCGGAGACGTGTTTAGACTTGAATTTCATGATGGCTTTATTGCACACGGGGTATGAAATGCCGATTGATCGGGAGGTAAAAATCGCGAAGAAGATCAAGGGCAATGAGCTGGGATGGTGTCTGGGGGCGAGTCTGCCTTTACTGAGCCAGGAGTCGGGGTGGTCGTGTAAGGTGCAGAAAGTACAATGAATGATTCAGATACCTGGGGGAACGGAAAAGGAGAGCATTAGATGGCGTTGTGACGTTCGGGAGGCTATCGGTGTACATATAGTGGAAACCTTACATGCCTACGCAATTCCGGCCTTCTACTCTACTACATGCAAGCTCGCTGTTGCATATGTGGTGCACATTCGGTTGGCGACAGTCTAGCGATATGTTGCGATTGTTTATGATCCTGGTCTACCGTACCTGCATTAGCGGCTTTTCCGGGGCCCGCTGGCTCCAGTCTTCAAGCCAGCTCTCTCCTCTTGCGCATTATTTCCTCGAACAACATCATTCACATACAATATGACTGAATCTCAATTCTTTCGCGAATGGGCCACTGCAACGGGCCTGGTACAGAAAGGAGATCTCAACGAGCTTCGGGGAACGACGATCGCGATCGATGCAGACGACTATTTACTCACGCTGTTGACAGAGCAGCCGACTAGAGAGCCGCTATTGCCCGCGATCGGGGGGCATCCGTTTGCACTTTGGCAGCATGTGGACAATTTACTGAATCACCTGGAAAACGGTGAGTGAATTCGAATCCAGAATAATGAAGTCGGCGAAGCGCGTGCGATCTTTCGGCCGTTGCTGCTGTTCTCGCAGCAGACTCGCGTGGTCATGGATACAGCTTGCGGCGCTAACAGCTTCCAGCTGGCATCAAAGCCATTTTCGTGTTCAACGGCCTAGAGCTAGCCTGCAAAGATCGCAAGAGTATCTTCGCTGAAAGTCGCAAGGCCGGAGCATTGCTTGACGACGCCTGGAGGATCTACGATAATGGGCATGGGGATCGAAGTGTGCAGTCCTTCGGCGAAGCTTGTGCTTACCGAACTGCTCATATCATTCGAGATGCAATGTTCTATCTACACGGGAAAGGCCAGAAAACCATGGTTGCACCTTACAATGCCGCAGCACAGATGGTCACCCTTTTATACAACGATTACGTTCATGCTGTCCATGGTGCTGCGAATACCTTGGTGTTTGGCGCCGACACGGCTATCACGAAGATTGACTGGGACAGCAAACGCTTCTTCTTTCTCGACAGGGAGCAGATACTCGCCAAACTCGGACTGACGCAGCCGCAGTTGGTCGATCTCCTTCTTGTGTCTGGGTCAAGCATAATAACTGCTATTCCGACGATCAGTAAGGACTCTGCTGAGTCGAGGGCGCAAGCTCTTCAGGCTGCCAGGATAACACTCTCTAAGTGTGGTAACGACGGACATACTGCCTGTGTACAAATCAATAACGACGAGTACCTGCAAACATTTCGGCGTGCGAAGATGGCAGTAAAGCACATGGTCGTTATCAAACCGAGCGGTGAGATTGTACAATTAGATCACGATAACGCGCCGTATGATCTACACGACTGCATCGGCCGACGTTTGCCAGACGAGCTGCTAGCATATCACCAGGCTGGCCTGATTGGAAGTCGCATCCTCAACTGGCGTGCACGCGGAGAGATAGTCGAAACACCTCCTTTGGACGGTGGTAACTCACCGACCTACAAGGAGCTACTGCAAGACAAGTTGCAAAGATTGCGAGCCAAGTCACTCGCCGTGCTGACCAACCCACTCAATCGATACTACTCTAAGCAAGACATTAATTTGGTCTGTTGGTTCAACGAGAATGAGGAACTTCGTCCCCTGAATGTTTCGGAAGTCAATCCTGGCACCAAGGATACTGACAGCTGGCACGTGAGTGAAGCGCACATCAAGACGTCTGAACTGGCCGAGCAAATCGATGCCACGACGACACCAATACAATATGCGATTGCTCTTCTTGACGATGACGACTTCGCAAAGAAGACTGTCACGCCAGTATCTGGTGTCAACGACGCACGTCTCAATACACCCCGAGAGGTGCTCTGCAACACCATGTGGCGATTTCTGCAGGAACGCGGGTACATCAACTCGAACCATACGCTGTCTGCTCGAGGTAGAATGCTTAAGGCAGCCTTCGACTATGCGACTTCTCGTTTTCGGCTTGGTCAGGGTCATCCTGCGAACGAGTTTGAAGAGGCCATATTTATCGCTTTCGAGTTGCTATCTTTGGATCTGCTCAACACGAAGGCGCTATTTCCGCGACCGCCATACAGCGGAGAGCCCAACCGTGGGACAGAGAAAGACAAGGCCAATCTCAGGCTGATCACCCGTGTGGCTTGTCTGGGCAGCTTTCGACACCAAGCCATTGGGTATACCGGTCCGTTGTCACGGCACCTGCTTGCATATCATCAAGTCGCAGCTACCGTGCGAAACTCCCTTCGTGATCTTGCAGAAGTGCACGGTGCACGTCTGTTCCTGACTGGCAGCGCAAACCGCGTACGAGATCGTTCAGACTTTACGAATCTTGGTGCACAACTTCCGTTCAGCAGGGAGCCAGATGTCGGCTTGGCCATAGTACTGAAGAGCTATTTGGACGAGAAGAGTAATGAGCCATCTCGTCGATCAGACATCAAAAAGTGGTTCGGCTATGCGCTCGATGTCGATGAGGATCTGAACAAAGCCATTGACATATGGGGAGCGGTAAGTAGCTGTCATGCATGATCGCGCCAACACAGCTAATTCTCTCAGGTCAATGCTGGCGTCCAAGCCGCGGACACGGCGGTCGTGTCTCCAGAAGTGAGAGATACATTCGCAAATGCGGATCAATGGCTCAAGGATAAAGCCAATGTAGGCGTCAATGGCAAAGTATAGGGGTTGCTGCGCCAGCCGGATACTATGTTCACCCGATACAAATTGAAAAGTGACTCCAGTTGGCTCGCTACAAGGTCGTAAGCGCTTGGTGAGGCGCATCGCAGCAGGAGACCGAGGACTCGCAAGTGGAGCGCATGGGCGAGCTCTATCGACACCCTTATCGACATAATGGATAGCAGTGTACTGTTGTGTAGCAGACTCGATAGTATGAACAGTAAGCTATAAAGAAAGTTGACCACCTTGCCACTTTTGTGCCTCGTCTCGCGGGGGAGCCAAGACTTTATAAAGCTGCGCATCTCTCTACTTGTCTTCCTACGAAACATACCATGTCAACATGCCTTTACAGGCGCTGCGCACGGTAGCAAAACCGCAAGTATGAGTGACCGTGGTGATACGGCCACCGGATGTCTTGCTGACTTTCACAGAATGGCGTGGGCGCATTCATCCTCCAATGCAAGCGCCTGGACTTTCACTACTGCGACTGGGCTGGCAGTAGTCGAGGCATGAAGTCAGTTGGATCACAAGATGATTGAAAAGATAGCATCTGACATGCCGTGACAGCGCATTCCTCAAATCACACCTAGCCCAATTCGCGAAAGAGAACCCGAGTATCGAAGTCGTGGTCTCGCCACGACCCGGCAAACACCCCGTCATCAAGGGCCACTACATCAATGGACGAATCAAGCCGATCTGCGTACGGAACCTAATACCGACACAGATTTTAAAGAAGGCAGAATTGCTAAGGTCAGCAAATGGCGAGAAGCTCAAGAAGGTCACGAAGCCAGTCAAGAGTTTGAACGAGAGTGTAAGAGGTATTTGGAGTCCTTTCCATGGGCAAGAACAGTATCGGATATGATTAGGAGCATGGGATAGAGACAGTGTAGATATAGCATCGGGCGGCGTTGCAAGGGAAGTGGACACCCACTATGCAAGCAAGAGAATTGAACATTTCACCACCTTTCAAAACCAGGAAGAAATGCATTCATCACCGCCCTGACCGTCAATCTCAGCACAAAGCATACTACTCAACGCAGAGACCTGAGATCTCGTCTCATGATCACACTCGTCGTCGACTGAACCAAGCTATGCACCACTCCTACTGCGAAAAAGCGCCCAAGCCAGTGCAACTGCAGTTCCATCATTGACCTCCAAGAATGTCAAGCTCAAAGCGACAGCATAGAACACCGTCGGCTGTTCATGGAGGTGATTATAGTGCTCAGCAGGCCATTGCCGACGTCGTGGAAGCTAGCTATTCGACTGCTGGATCGTAGCAACCATTGTCCATCTTGACTTTGTAAGTTGTTTCGTCCATGATGCGATGGGAGTAGCTGCGAGAGGGGGAGAACCAGCAGGCTGCAGAAGATACATCGGTTAGAAATGTGGAACACTTACTACCATACCTCTACGACGAAAGCCCACAGTGGTAGAGCGATGACTGTGCCGACCAGACGCGCATTCTGAATAGACATTATGGATATCGATACTGTAGAACAGCTTCGACAATTGCATTACGCTTGTTATGTACACAGCTTGACAAAGTTCAGCCTAGTGCAGCGAGTAGCTGTAGGAGCTTGGTGATATTCACCGCGATATATAGAACGCGACTCTAAAACATGTAGATTGACAGACAGATATGGTGCGTACCCTTAGAGTACACGAACACTTTCCGCCTCACAATGCTTCACAACTCCACAAGGTACTGCGAATGCGCGAAGATCCTAACCCGCTCTTTTAGCACGCAAACTAGCACGAAGTGACTCACGATGTTTTCATTTCAAAAGACCATATGGCTGACCAGGTAACGACTGCGACCCCCGAAGACAGCGCCAAGCTCCACAGGAACGGAATGAAAGCTGGTGATTGTGCTGACTCATCTCATGCTTCCGATTCCTAGGCCTGTCGACAAGAGAGGTGACTGTATAGCTTTTGCGATATGCACGAAGACCAGGCAGCTCGTCAGACCCATAGAAGTGCCGAGAGGACGAAGAGCATGGCGCGTCTCGCATCGCCAGGTGATAAGAAAACAGTCCACTCATTGTAGAGCCTTCAACGCACATTGAGCAAGGGCCTATCCATGATAATGTGACGCCGTTCGTTGTCAACAAGCCAAGTTCCGTCCTGGTTTGATAATGCTTGAGAGCTCTGCTCTCCGTTCGGCTCATGCTCCAAGGCTACGAGCCGCAATCCTTGAGCAGACTCATCTGGCTATAGGTCGTTCGCAAGGTCTGAAGATGCAGGTTTGCAGTCCATCTACATCATAAGGCAAGAATCCAGCTCTTATTATCTCTCCATGCATCTCTGTTGTTGATCCAGGCTGCTGCATGCCCTCGTGCCACGTTGTGTGAGTGGAGTCGGTCCTCATTCGAGAAGTCGTTCATGGAACTACTCATTCGCTTGCTGCTGCTCGAGCGAGGCATGTTCAGCATATAGTGACCAGGTCAGTGTTGCCAGCAGCAGGACATGGACAAGCACTCTATGGGCAGGTTGTAGACATGCTTGACCATTGATCCGTAGCCAGATCGAATGATTGACTGCTCGGAAGCTGCTTGGATAACAAGTGATAACAGTGACTGGAACAGGAAGCAAAGACCATGCAGCCCATGCAACAACCATGGTCACCAGGTCCTTCCACCGCTCGCCGCTCGGTCCTGGGAAGGACAGCGGTTCGGGCCGCGCAGGTCCCCGCGGCGATCGCTCCCTCCTCAGTTGCTCTTCTCCTGTCAGTCCACCAGAATACCCCCTAGTACGAACCCCCCAGTACTGCACGCATATCACAACAGCAAACACCTGCGCTACGACAACATCTTCGCAGGCACTGCGCTTATTGGGGTTTGGTTTGTTGCGAGCGCACGTTCTGCCACGTGTTGGCAAAGCTCGTTGAAGTCTGTGAGTTGCTGCGCAGAAGACGCAAGCCACCAAAACGCCCGCAATGGCAGCTCCGGCACGCCTCAACAACTGCCATCCATCGATTGGGCGGAGACCTCCAACGCTGTTCACGGCAGTCATGTACATTCTTTTGCCGGTCATCAACGATTCTTTGCCCCGCGGTATACATGCGGAAGACTCGAGACTGTGGGACCGGCCATTAGGGATCCGACACTTACACCCGCCAGACATTGTTTTTAACCCCTCAATGCATGTCGAAGATGCATTTCATGAACTTCAAATGTGCTGACAAGGCTCGCCGCAGAGAGAGAGAGACATTCGGCGCCTCATGGC
This sequence comes from Exutisphaerella laricina CBS 326.52, assembly GCA_000504385.2. Lineage (NCBI taxonomy): Eukaryota > Fungi > Ascomycota > Dothideomycetes > Mycosphaerellales > Mycosphaerellaceae > Exutisphaerella > Exutisphaerella laricina. The sequence continues at coordinate 87,908 of KZ106646.1, read as the reverse complement.
CGGTTGGCTGATATGGCTGAACTTTGATCGACGATAGTGCTAAAGCAACGCTCAAGCTTCGAGCTATCTATCAGCCCTGCGGCATGGCATCGTGTGCCAAATGCAGGCGCCGCGAGGCTCAACCTACAATGCGTTTTGGCGCCGAAGCCACATGTTGTCGTCTCCTTTGATCCATGGCGATGCCTCCACACCAGCAAGCCTTGGGATACAGCCAGCCATCCAAGAAAGCACGGTATCTTTGTGCCGTCACGTCTACTTCACCTGAACCAACGTCCGGTGGAGGCGTGCACGTGTGCGCAGGCCACGTTTTGCACAGAGTGGTGATCTAGTGCCAGGCCGCAAACGACAGCCGTCGCCCTGACCGACCCAAGAGTGCATTATCATGTGGATAATCAGAGCTCAACTTACATGCTCGTGTTCCGTGAGTACTTATATGCAGTGACTGTGCTCCTACGGATATTCAAATGCTGGCCAAACCCAAGATCCGCAGCTTCTAGCACCTCACATTCAGCACAGCAATGGAGTCCAACCGCACTTCGAAGTCGATAATGACGTCTATCGACCTCGAGAAGTCAGCAATAGCGGACACACAGAGTGTGATCAACAGCATGGAGTCCACACAAGAGTGGACACCGAGTCGCCAAGTCAAGCTCATTGTCCTCGGCCAAATGTTTGTGGTATTCGCCATCTCGCTCGATATGACCATACTCACAGCGACACTACCGGTGTGTTGCAGCTCGAGGTTGACACACGTCAGTGTTGCTAACATTGTATAGCACGTCGCCGAAGCGCTTCGAGCTGATTCTGTGAAGACCTTCTGGATAGCGGCCTCATATTTGCTCGCTAATGCCGTGGTGCAGCCTCTAATGGCCGCCCTTGCAAGTGTATTTGGCCGAAGGAGTGTAATATTTACAGCGCTGATTCTCTTCACCTTGGGCTCTGTCATATGCTCTGTGGCCAACAACGTCGCAGCAATGCTAGCAGGCCGCACGATCCAGGGTATTGGAGGTGGAGGAATCCTCTCCGTGAACCTCATTATCATCTCCGATCTGGTCCCACTCCGACATCGAGGAAAGTACATCAGCTTCCAGCAACTGTGCGTCTCTGTCGGCTTCAACCTGGCTCCGATCATCGGTGGGTTGTTGGTGAAGCACACAACATGGAGGTGGCTTTTTTACATCAACCTCCCATTCTGCGCTGTTGGTCTGGCCATCATTCCATTTGTGCTCAGATATCAGCGACCAGAGTCCACCGTCGTTGACAAGATCTCGAGCATTGATTGGACAGGCTCCGCGATGTTCATTATCGGCTCGACTACCTTCCTCGTAGGCATCACTTGGGGCGGTACGCAGTTTGCCTGGAGCAGCGCTGCGACTCTTGTACCTATTATCCTTGGCCTCGCCGTCGTTATCGTCACTGGCTTTTACGAGAAGTATATGGCTAAGCTGCCTTTCCTTCGACTGTCGCTCTTTGCCAGCTGGTCAGCAGTCGCCATCTACGCCTGCACTGTCATTCAAGCGATGACACTCTTTGCCGAGGTCTACTTCCTGGTACTCTGGCTCATGACGGTGAAGCTCAACTCGCCACTGATGGCGGGCGTATTCCTTCTCGCCTTCAGCACCTGCACTGTGCCAGTCAGCGGCATTGTTGGTCCGATCATTACTAAGACTGGTCACTTCCGCTGGGCTGTCTGGTCTGGTTGGGTCATCACAACCCTTGCGCTGGGCATCTTGACCATGCTTGATGTGAACACACCAACAGTCGCGTGGGTTTTCATGTTTGTCACCGCGGGGATCGGACAGGGTCTGCTCTTCATCGCACACTCGATGGCCTCGCAGGCAGCATGCGAATCACGGGACGCGGCACATGCGGCGAGCATGTATAGTTTCATGCGCAGCTTCGGGCTCTGTCTCGGCGTTGCGCTCGGCGGCACGATCTTCAGCAACTTTCTGGCTCACAAGCTTCTCGAAGTCGGCGTAAAGGCACCGATTGCAGCTCATGCTGAGAGCTACATCCCGGCCCTGAGAGCCATGGCCAACGACAACCCTCTCAAGCAAGATGTTATCCATGCTTGTGCATGGGCATTCAAGAGGCTCTTCGCGTCGATGTGTGGTATCAGCGGGATCGGTCTCCTTCTCTCGTGCTTCATCAAGAGTCACTCCCTGGACCAAGAACTGTCATGTCAGCATGCTCTCAAGGAGCACGGCGCACCGGAAGAAGCATGATTTTGACAATGTGTATTCTCCTTGTTGGAATTAGCGTTGGCGTTGGGGGTATTGAGCGTTCACGTATCTGGTCATGACTGTTCGAAAGTGTAGCAGATAGAACTTAATCGTTGGCATTCTTGAGCCTGTACGAGTACAGACGCACCACAGACCACTGCAATGACCTCCGGAACGACGAGGTGTCGTACAGAGGATCGCACGCGCAGCCACCAAGGCAGGCAGCCATCCTCTCCTGTGACCTAAAAAGCAGATCCCTTCCTCGTACGCAACTAGATGCGGCCTTCCGGAAGATGTTCCTCGGTTGGCACACGCCAGGAAGCCACCCATCGACCCAGCGACCTCCCAGCACGATGGCACGCCGCAAGACACTCGTCGACGTGACCAAAGGGCGAAAGCTAGCCGTGCTACATTGACGGCCAAACAAAAATGGCTCATCTGGATCACAACTTACGGCTAGGATGTGACCGAGAACCCCGGATTTGGGTGTGGGGCCCTTTTTTTAACTCATAGATTGCGTGCCTTTTGTTGACGGGGTCTTTACTCACCTGCACGCGCATTGAGGAAATGACCTATCGAAAATTGTGTGTTGTATAGTATACATGTTCGGACTATGAGTGGTGCCCATGGTAGCAGCGTAGACAGGAAGAGGTAACGAAGCGCGTCGAGCTTCGCACTCGTGTTGACCGAAGGATATGAAAGCCGCCCGAAGTATGCAGCCTTGTAGATGTCGCGTTCCATCTCGAGTGCCGAAAGAGGGGAGGTTAGGCTGGCGATAGCGCTCAAAAACTCTCGGGGGTTAAAGACGAGTTGTACTATACTGACGTACACCTTGTCGAGTCGTTCCGCCGCTTTGGAAATTTATCACCCCCCGTAATTGTCTCAGTTGTCACATCCGCCACCTGAACTCCTCTATTGCGATCGCTATCATCTCGGTTCCGCCATCCGGAAGACTGGCCAAGGGCTGCAGATCCGCAGGGAAAGGGTCAGTGTTATTGTTCCTGGACTAATCCTTGTATCGATCGGTGGTGTATGGTCCTGCTACATGGTGTAGAATCTCTTCCGCGAGAAAAGCAGTGGCTTCGGCTTTGAAGCATGAGAGCAATTAAAGGGGCCACACCATTGGCATCTCTGCAGGTGGTTAGTGATGCAGCCAGCAAGAGAGAATGGTAGGTCGTGCGCACCAAGTAAGATATTCTCCTCACTGCACTGTTCTGCCATATTCTTGGGACCCTTCCCGGACATGGTTTCCGCAATCGTGATCATGTCGGTGCTGCGCGGGGCGGACAGATCTATACCAGCCTGTGCGCCTGGTATATTGTGTGCAGGTTCGTAGACGTGCATGCGTTCGGTGTTGATGAGTGCGAATGGAGGCGCAGTGGCATAGGCTTGCCAGATCGAAGCTGTTGTCAAAACGCGCGACCGTTTTGTGCGTCAGGCAAGTGCGTTAGGCTTACTTAGACATGCGCCCATCCGTTCGCCACCAACACTTGCATTTCATTGATCAAGCAGAACTCGCCACTCTCGAAGTTGTATGGCAACTTCTTCTTCCACTCCTTGACTTGACCTCTGACACGCCGCTCCTTGAACCATGGGGTGGTGACCCATCGCAGCACTCGGTTCGCCCAGGCCCCATACGCGACTGAATACGACGGTACCCATGGGGACAAGCCGGTCGTATGGACAGCGTCATAAGCAGACCCACTATAGCCGACACGCACATTTGGATTCAGCCACACTCCTTTCGCGCGTGACAAAGGATTGTCTGCATGAATGAGGCAGCATTCGGAGCCCTCCAGATGCTGTTCCGCCAGACTATCTGAGATACCTCGAAAGGCTAATGGTCTCTCTTCTTCGTAGAACGGTTCCGCATCCATGGCAACGATGCCGTTCCAGCAGCTGGCTACAGGGACAGGCTGACTATTTTTCAGCGCATGTCTAGAGTGCTTAGATCGGAAGTACGGCCAAGATTGCATGACCTGCTCGTGTCCATCGTCGTCACGGAGCGCAAACGTGTCGTAAAAGGCGCCCGGCTGCTTGAAATCCAACGAACAAGCAGCTGCATACTCTCCGCCACGAGTAGCCAGAAGCCTTCTCACATCATCGCTATTGAACACGACATCATTCAGGAATAATATCTTGTCGAACTTCACGCCTCTCCCTGCCAGCGTTGCCAAAGGTTCCAAGGCACGATTTCTCAACCTCGCAAGATATGGTATCCTCCTCAGCTCAATCTTGTTGCGCGACGTATGTATCCAGCCATCGTGTGCCTTCGGGGGCGCTCTCATGATCTCTTCTCCATGCGTCGTGTCATCCAAGACGATCCTCCTAGGAATGCCAGCAGAGTCCAGCTGTTTATCCAGCTCCGTCAGAGCAGCTTTCGTGTTATCTATACTTCCACTCTCATACACCGACACATAGACATTATCACCTCCCAATGCCTTGGCAAGTTCAAGGACGGCATTATTCCAATGGCTACGGAGAATAGGCTCGTTAGTCCAGTGGATGCTGGCAATGAAGATACGTTCGCTCCCCAGCTCCGGGGCAGTGATGCGAGTTTCGCGGATCATTGCTATGCGGACGTGCAACACCTCGACCACGGTCCATACTGTCGCGATCAGGCCAGCCATGTTCAGCAAGCGGAAAGGGAGTGGATTGCGCCTGCCCCATGCTGGGATCCTCATGGCACTAGTTAATAAAATAATGTTCGATACGTAGTCTGCCGTCGAGGCGGTGGTCAATTATCAAGGCATGAATCTTAGGACGTTGATGAGAATAATAATAACAACAACACGGTATGTTGTCCCGATCGAGGGGAGCAGGGGGTAATGCTACCTCCTATATGTTCTACGTGTCGACAAGACGGACTTGTGCAAGGCAGACCTGGGATTCACATAGCATTAGCTATTTAGCCGAAGATACCGATTGGCTGGTGAAATCGCGAAAGGTAGCTGCAGTGCACCACCGCCGCGTCTCTGGAGAAGTCACCCCAAACTCTTTGAGACTATATTGTCAACTCCATCTACCACTTCCCAACATCGACATTGAGCGTTACCATATACCTCGTTCAAACACGCCATAGTTCGCGACAGCGCAGATACCATCCTTGCTCAGATTGAGGTTCTGATCGTCCAGCAGGGAGGCTGGTGCTGCAGCTGGACATTTTGAGACTGGAGCTTGACACGCGACAAGATGGAGTCTGGCTTCGCGGACGAGGATGCGCGTGCACCGGGCGAGGCTTCGGATGAGCTGATCCAGCAAGAAAACGAAGCCGCTGAGACGAAGCAGGAATCGCGGGACCCGGACACGTCAATGGTCGAGGACACAGAGGAGCCCGCCGTGAAGCAGCAGTCAACAGAAGGCGAAGCCGACGTCGATGCCGCTCCAGTATCGGACAATCCGCTCGATGCGCCAGACGCGCCGGCACCAGAGAACGCAGAAGAAGCCGACGAGGACGAGGAAATGGCCGGCACCAAAGACGAAACTCCTGCAGTCGAGCCCAACACCGCGGTCACTAAGACTGCAGCAGAGCAATCGGCGCGATCGCATCTCATCGACCAGAACCACGCCATCATATTACCATCCTACAGCGCGTGGTTCGACATGCACCAAATCCACAATCTCGAGCGCAAAGCATTACCCGAGTTCTTCAACAACCGCAACAGGAGCAAAACGCCCGCTGTGTACAAGGACTACAGAGACTTCATGGTCAACACATACAGACTGAATCCAGCAGAATATCTGACAGTCACTGCCTGCAGGAGGAACTTGGCTGGTGACGTGTGCGCTATCATGAGAGTTCATGCCTTCCTCGAGCAGTGGGGCCTTATCAACTATCAGGTAAGAAGGCACGAAGGTAAGAATTCTGTTGCCGACTGACACATTCCTCAGATCGATCCTGATACCCGTCCTTCAAACATTGGTCCGCCTTTCACTGGGCACTTCCGCATCACAGCCGACACGCCTCGAGGACTGCAACCACACCAACCAGCATCCGGGAGCACAATTGCACCAGGCAAACCGCATCCAAGCACAGAGCGGTTGATATCAGCAGGCAAGGCAGAACTCAACCTCGAAGTGCGACGAAACATCTACGACGACAAAGGGAAGGACGTTACCCCTGCTAAGACCGAAGGAACGGATGCGAACGGCGAAGTCGCAAAGAGCCTGGAAGAGAGCTTGAAGCAGGATGGGAAGCAATACTTCTGTTACTCTTGTGGAAAGGACTGTACGCGTGTGCGATACCACAACTCCAAGAATCCGCCTGCCGCAGCTACCACGCCTAAGCCAAACAAGGAACAACGATACGATCTGTGCAGTCTGTGCTTCCAGGAAGGAAGATTCCCGAGCTCGACAACTGCTGCTGACTATGTGAAGCTGGAGAATGAGCGATATCAAAGTGTTGCGGACAAGGAGTCGCCGTGGTCCGATTCCGAGCTTTTGCTTTTGCTGGAAGGCCTGGAAATGTTTGATGACAACTGGGAGTCAGTGGCTGACCATGTGGGATCGAGGACCCGAGAAGAATGCGTGCTGAAGTTCTTGCAACTTGAGATCGAGGACAAGTACCTCGAAGAGACTCCAGTGGCGAACGGTAGCGCAGGCGCTGCGTCAGATCTGGCATATCTTTCTGGTGGTCGATTGCCGTTCAGCCAATTCGACAATCCGGTCATGTCCGTTATGAGCTTCTTGGCTGGCATTGCAGATCCTGCGACAACTGCCAAGGCCGCAGGCAAGAGCGTCGAAGAGGTACGCAGGGCGATCAAACAGCGCATGGACAAGGAGGCTGAGGGTGGTGCCGAGAAGGATAACGATAAGGACAAAGATGCCTCCGCGGTGCCAGATGACGTTAAAGGCGAAGATCAAGCCGACAATATGGACGTAGACGATACTACGAGTCTCGCCACGCGGGAACCACCGACATCACACGATCTTCCAACAACCGCCCTGTCACTAACTGCAGCACGATCTTCTGCGCTCGCATCACACACCGAGCGACAACTCACGAACCAAGTCTCCGCAGCAGTTAACCTTCAGCTCCAAAAGCTTGACCTCAAACTGTCACAATTCAACGAGATGGAATCACTTCTCCAAGCCGAGCGTCGCGAAGTCGAGAGAATGCGACAACGCCTTTTCCTCGATCGCCTCCAATTCCGCAAGCGCATCCGCGAGACGGAACTCAAGCTCGGAGGCATGCAGATCTCCGTCCCAGCAGGAGAACGCCTCTCGAGCGCAAGCATTGGGAACCACCCAGATGCACAACCCCTTGAGGAAGGCACGGACGGGCACCAGAAACTTGAGATTTAGACTGGTCATGTCACTTCCGTTCCGAGTGCGAAAGTACTCAAAGTCTTATTGCGGTCTGGAGGAGTTCTTCGGCGCGGGTGTGGAAATATGGCGTAAAATGCTACTCTAAGAAGCATGGCTGGACGGGCTTGGGTCACTTGCGCTTGTAGAACAGATAGGATGATAGTGAGATCAGTAGTGCACTAAGACAAGAATCTCGATCAGTCTCTAGCATTTCGTGCCATTTTCATCGTGTATCATGCTATCACCCAGGCACTAAAATCAGCAATCAAACGCTCTTGGCTGCCATCGGCCGATGCTAACATCGCTATGGCGAAGCATTGAGCTGGTCGCCGTACGACATCTTCAATCAAGCTCGACTCGAAGACCGACTGTCCCGACCCTGCTTGCTCAGCCTCCTCCGCCCATCGGCCCCAATTGAGGTCACCCTCTGCCGCCTCCGCCCTCTTATTTGTTCATCCGTCGATGATCTTAATGGTTGCCTCACTTCTATCGAGGTCCTTGTGCCGGCCGTAGAAGGCGCGTCATCAGTTGCCAGGCGGGCAAAACTCTTCCTAGCCAAGGGACTACGGCCTCTTTGAGCCGCGCTGGTCTCTGCGGTGAAGTATGTAGGAGGAAGATGTACTGAACCAGGAACAGTCAAGGCTTCAGGCGATCTCGTGGGAATATGAACACGTGGCGCTAGTGGTCTTTGGGGTGAGACTCGGCGCTGCGGTCCTTCTGCCGAGTCACGGCATGGTATACTGAAATGTAGCGGGATTGACGAGTCCGAATCGGCTGATCGAGTCGAATCAAGTGATGGGGCTCGTGGTTGGTGAACGGGAATATCGTGTAGAGCGGGGAATGTAGTGGTGCGCTCTTGCGACCCTGTCGAGTGTCGACTTAGCTCTGGTCGAGGATTCCTGTAGTCAGGAAGTATGTCCTGTTCTAAGTTCACCTCTCTGTTCGCATCCAAGAAGGCTCCACCAGGAGGTTGCTGATGGCGCTGGTTCTGGTGATATGCGAGTATGTGTTGGAGCTCATATATGCTTTCCACTCTTCTTGGCATGGCGAAGGAGCCGTGCAATGAGCTTGAGATCGATGTCGTGCTTGTGCGTCGCGGACCTTCATGGTAGTACACCTCTTCTTCATCATCACGACGTGTCATGTCGGGATTGAGATTGACCGAGTCGTCATCGCTTCGTGTATAGAAACCTGCGGGACCTTGCGTCGGCTGAGCAAAGCGTCCTTCCAGTCTACTTGACGGCAGTAGTGGTGCCGTGCGTCCTGAATTCTGTCTTCCCAAAGGCACGGCACTACGGAATGTCTCTGGCATGACATTGAGCTCATCGCCAGTAGCTTCCGCCTTAGCCACTGCCTCTTCAGCGGTTGTCTTCTGATCCGCTTTGGCAGCGTCTGCCCGGGGTCCACCCCATGTCCTCTGTCCAGCAGTAAAGATGCCGTAAACCATATAGACCCAGTTAAAGAACGGATTAACAACAAACATCAAGGGGTATAGCAACACTTTGTAGCGCTGTAGTCGCAGCGCAAAGAAGAGCATCAGCAGCCAGTTGAGTCCAAGCGACACGCCGATGAAGCCAACCGGCAAGTTGGCCACCTTTTGGGATGTGCTGATGATCGAGATCACCATAATGAAGAAGAGGAGCGCGGTGGTTCGGATTGTATTCTGTGCCAGACGAATGATCAGCAGGACAGGGTATCTGGCCCACAGCCGTGGATCTGTCAACATGCACACTTCATTCGTTATGAAGCCAAGAAACCACCTTCGCCGCTGTTTCAATAGACTTTTGTACGTCTGTACTGCCTCTGTCTTGCAGAATGCGCTTGTAGACATCTGGATCTGATACCTATGCTTGGCTCCGACCATGAACAAGTGTGTCAGCCATCGATCTTCTCCGAGATGACATTTGCCGTAGTCGAACATATCGTCGCATTGTGATGCCTTATCCGCGAAATAGTACTTGGCCATCTTTCGAAACGCTGAGAAGCGCAACATGGTCAAAGCACCTGGCAAGCATGTGACGCTGCCACAACTCGACTCCACCGACCTTTCGAACAGCTGGCCATGGACGAACTCAATATCTTGCAGTACAGTCAGGATGGTATTCTTCTCCGTGGTTGATGTGATCACGCCGGTCATGGCTAATGTATCGCGCTTGCTGCCAGGTCGTAGCTCCATGTCGTACATGAAGTTTGCTACACATGCCTTGTCCAGTATGCAGTCCGAATCAATGAACAAGAGGAACAGGTTGTCGTTCTTCCGCATATATTCTTTGTAGACTTGATCGATGAGTCGAAAGGTGTGCTTTTGACAATTGCGTTTGCCGCCGTGTGGAAACCGTGACACAGTAATGCGCAGACCTCGATAAGCGACGTCGATGCTCCTCGGATATATCTCCAGCGTTGGTGGCACGCCCAGAGTTTCGATCGTCCTGAGGAAAAGTTCGTCGACTTGGTCGCCATCGAATGACAGAAAGATGTGCATGCAAGAGGGCGGATACTCAGCATCGACAATCGAGTCAATGGTTTTTCGTAGGACGTCCGGCTGCTCATTGTAGCACGGCATTATGATGACAACCTTTGGAGCTGAGTATTCGTCTAGCAGAGACTTGTTGCGTTTTTCTCGGCCAACATAGTGAGTAACCAGATGGAAGACGCACAATAGCCAGGGCACGATCAACAGAACCGCAAAGGTATAGAATGCGAACCATTGCAGCACAGTGACCATTGCTGCTGGATAATACTGCACCACTTGTGCTGGCAGTGGAAGAGTGACCAGCATTACCGGCAGGAAGATGCATCTCATGCAGACGAAGAAGACCATGTTTGCCAGACATAGTATCCTAACTCTCCATTTGTGCTCATCTGCTTTTTGGTAGACTTTGCAGAGGCAATAGAGGAACGCGATGAGCCACAGGAGCCATTCCACCACAGCGGCGAGCATTAGTGGTCCAATGATGGCAACATAAGCGACGTCCTTGGCTGGCCATGGTGCTGTTGTTGATGGGATACCATTGCCTTGACCCCCGGGGAGGACCATTGCCAGATTGCGACCTCGCGGGTTCGCTGCTCTGTGATGGTGTGTGGCGGATCCGAATCAGATATAGTGAAGGAGACACCCACCTGTAGGTTGCAGGATCAGACCATACAAAGGAAAATTAGACTTAGCTTTCGCGCAATTCAAGCGGTCTGTGAGGCTAGATTCGTGAGACTTCCTCCTCCCACAATCCAGTCGAATCCAGATGCGCGGATCCGCACTACGTACGTGCTTCGTGCGACCCGACAGCAAGCCAAGCCCCTTTCTCCCCAATCGGACCCCAAGGTGGCCCTGTGCGAGGCGGTGTTGATGGCTGTTCGACGTGTGTGCGATGATGCAGCCCTGGAGGTGCCGACGGGTAGGACTTGTCGAGATTCGTTGGTTGGACGTTTGTTCTGCAGCTGCGCACATGGGAGCAGGGGAGGACAGTGCTTCATCAGCAAGCTATATCCTGCCGCGAAACGTGATCTGTAGGTTTGTAGCAGTCAATATTCGAAGTGCTCTCCCCACCGGTGACGAGGAATTTGAGTTAGAGATGGTCTGCGCACGTGCTTTTCCATTCACTGCTGGCAAGCCGTGCAATATGTGATCGATGGTGAAGGAGGAGCTTCAATCTCGTGGGCTTGTGGCTGCATGAACGGTTTCGCATTGATGCATGGCGGTCATGGATATCTTGGTCCCCACGTGGCCACATCGAAGTGGCAAGAGTACATGTATACAACTTGCCTGTCGTCATATCCGTTATCAAGCAATACAATCGCGGAAAGCGTAGGTTCAGGGGAGAGGTGTCAATGTCGATAGTGACTGTGATGAGGAAGGAGCGACGGAGTCAAAAGGAGATAAGCATGTGCGCGCGGGCCGGCTCTTGGATTAGCGCATCAAACCCTGTCTTGGCTCTGTCATAGGGCTAGCGCGTTGCTTGCCACAGCAGAGACACCGACGCAGAGAAGTGTCCGCCCTCTGTTCCCACCCGTCCTTACGTTCCCGGTGACTGTCCTCTGGATGAGCAGTCTAGCCTTTACAGAAATGCTGCCCTTATAGCACCGGCTTTCCAGGTCCCACGCACCAAGTGCGGCCTGTAACTCCATCAAGTGCTCCCGTCCCACAGCCATCCATTCACCAACCAACACATCACGATGGCTGCCTCCGATGACGAACGCGAGGAAGAGCTAGAGACCATTACGGCCATCTACCCTGAGCTCATCATAAATCCGAATGACCCCTTCAGCGCCACTCTCGAGCTTCCTGTAGCACCCACGCATCCGCTCCTGGTACGCTTTGTTCCGATCAAGACCTCAACAACTGAAAGTTATGCGCAGGTGGCGCACAATGGGGCAGCATATATCGAGCACGATGTCGGCTTGTCGCACCTTCCGCCACTTAGACTTCACGTAACGCTTCCCACGGGCTATCCTGCAGATTCGCCGCCTAAAGCGGTAGTATCGACAGTGCCAAACTGGTTAGGGTCAGACAAGATCGCAGAGCTGGAGGCAGAAGTTGGCAATCTATGGGAGGAGTACGGACATTGTCAAATCCTTTTCTCGTACATCGACTATCTACAGCAAGCAGCTGAGAGTGGGTTCCACTTAGAGCAAAGCGCAGAAGGCTGTCTTGTGCTACCTATCACGCGTGAGGCCGAGCTAGTAGCTTTCAATGCAAAAACGAAACAAGAGACATTCGATGCAGGTACATACGACTGTGGTGTCTGTCTGGAGCCCAAAATGGGATCGGCATGCTATCAGATGAAGCGTTGTGGGCATGTTTTCTGTCGGCAGTGCCTTCAAGACTTCTACAATAATGCCATTACGGAAGGTGATGTTGCTGGCGTGAAATGCTTGGATCCTGATTGCGGATCACGAGACAAGAACGGCCAGAAGAGAAAGACTAGGAAAGAGAAAACTATACATCCTCGAGAACTGCTAGCCGTGGGCATTGAGGAGAGTATGGTTCGCCGATATGTCGAGATGAAGCGAAAGAAGAAGCTGGAGACCGACAAGAGCACTGTCTACTGTCCGAGGACCTGGTGTCAAGGTCCTGCAAAGAGCGCTAAATATCCTCCAATCCCAGCAGACCTCACAGCGTACATCGACAACGAATCGGCCTCGGGTGATGACAGTGAGCCAGAGGAGAAGAGCAATAAACCTCCGGACAACGCTAAGAACGTGCCACCAGATCCAACAGACAGACTTGCGGTTTGCGAAAAGTGTTCACTGGCGTTCTGCAAGGTTTGCTATATGGGCTGGCATGGTCCTTTTGCCCGTTGTTACCCACGAGATCCTAACGAGCTCAGCGCGGAGGAAAAGGCATCGTATGAATACATACGTATGCACACGTCGCCTTGTCCATATTGTAATGCTCCAGTACAGAAGACTATGGGTTGCAATCACATGAGCTGCTTCCAATGCCGAACTCACTTCTGCTACTTATGCGGCTCGTGGCTTGATGGACAGGATCCATACCAACACTTCAACAAACCAGGGACGGGATGCTACCAAAGATTGTGGGAGCTCGAAGAAGGTGACGAAGGTCAGGCACCTGGCGATGGAAGAGGCTTTGCAGGTGGCAGAGGCTGGGAACAGCTGGCACTCGATGCGGCTAGGGAGGCAGAGGAGGCTGAAAGGCGAGCAGCTGCCGCACAGGCACCGGCAGAGGAAGATCAACGTGCAGCATTACCTGTTGTGCCAGAGCCTCCTGCCAACCAGATCCCGCTTCATGTTGCTTTGGCACAAATGCAGTTCGATCAGGAAAACTTGCATGAGGATCAAGCACCGCACCCTGCACAACAAAGAGGCGCGAGGCGACAACGAAACCCGTTCCCTCGAGCTCCACGTGCGGACGGCGCTGCCCAAGCCGTGCGGAATTATGAGCGTAATGGTCGCAGGCCGCAGGATGGTGTTAATAATGTTGGCAGGGGCGGCGGCGCAATTGGGCGACAAGACTTGGTACAGAGACAGCAAGCTGAGTTGCAACGCTTCCTGGCTATGGCGGAAAGGGATGAAGAAGAAGCTTGGGATTCTGATGAGCTTGCAGATGATGATGACGACTTCATCATACCGCGCAGGTAATGTGCATGTGAATAGAACGAGATTCCTTACAAACCAGAATTTTCTGCTTAAACAGCCTCGGAAGGCTACATCAAATTTCGCATGAACAAGCAAGAGGGAGTTCGTGCTAGTTAGCGCGCTCGAGTTCGTTTGGTGGGGTAAACCTTGGGCTATCTGCAGACGTTGCCTTTACTTGCACACTGGAGTTGGCATTTCTTCCTTGCGCTGCCACAAACAAAACTCGAGATAACATATGCAGATAACCTTTGCCACTACCTGACACGACTCCTCGCGACGATCACCAGGTTGCCGCATATGACCAAGTCGGGTGCCCTGCTTACAGCCAGAGCCCAGTCAGAACCCAGTACGCCCTGTTCACCCTTTGGACATGCAGTAGCTGGAGATATGACCTTGTGGTCTGACGAGGCGCATAGAGGACGACTAGCACACGTGTACAGCAGACAGTTACCAAGTACTTTGCAGCAGGAAAGGACAGGAAGCAGTGTGCCGGGGCCCAAGATGATGCTGAGGTCTACCAAAAGGGCCAACGCTTTGCAGAAGCTAGCAGTGGTGAGAACTGTGTTCTGGCTATCTTGATGGTTACTGTGAGTAACAATGCCTCTTGCGAAGGAAAGAAGGCCGTGCATCTCGTCCAGCGGTCGCAGGGCGTCCTTGCAGCGTGAGTATGATTTATCAGCTGAGCACAAGCGGCCCCGGAGTCTTATGATTGCCATACGATGACGAGACGTGCTTATTGGCGAGCTGCAGCGGCTCTCAAGGTTGATCGTACGAAACACGAGTGAAGACGGCGCAGCCAGAACTCTTTGCTCGGCAGAGCGGGACTCGGACATGTCGGTGCTCAATCGCGAGCCATGATTCCGAGCGTAGTCCAAGACTCGATAAGACGCAGTAATGTAGTTTTCGCGATCAGCACTACCAGAGCATTGAGGCCAGATGAGCCTGCAATTATCCGCGCTCTTCGCAGGGCGAAGCACTCCATTGTCCCGGCTGCATGGAACAAATCGTTGAGGGGAACGACCACGCATGTGCTTGCTATATATACGTATTTTGAATGGAGCTCGGCGCGGGTTGCAACTTCTCCATTGCGCTACGATAGTTATGCATCCGGCATACGATGTTAAACTGCAAGAAGCAGTCCTCACTTCAAGCAGCACGCATAACATGTGCATGAATACGCTGACATGCTCCTGCTCCATGATCAGTAAGTCACAAAGAATGAAGTAACAGCCAGACGGTGTTGTCTGTCAGGGCCTTGAGCGTGAAGCTGTTGATGAAGTGGCTGTAGTGGTGGGAGAGTGAAGACGGCAAGCAAGAAGCAGTGAAGCACCCATGACCCTAGTTCCTTGCCCGCTGAAACGCGCTAAAACACGCTGGCTACGCGTCTTCACTTCATCAATGTCACCTCGACTTTGACTTGGCCTCAACTTCTCCAGACATAGCATTGACTGCACCCACAACCCGACGCACTTCACGCTCGCAACTATGACGGCCCTTGAAAGTGCGATCAATCAGTTCTTCGCCCCTCCAGACGCGCCCTTATCCAAAGATGTCATGACCGAGCTTCTACACGTCCTCCAGTTGATGTCCTTAACGCCGGAGGATCTCTACTACAAATGGGACAGCTATGTCATTACCATGGGCGCAGAGACGACGAGGCTGGACTACAAGACAGTGCGCGACTTCAAGAAGACATTGCAGGACGCTCTGGAACGTGATTCAAGAAAGAGCCATGTTACTCAAAGTGCTGCCAAGAGGACAACAGCTACTCCACGGACAGGAGTGGCAGGGGGGGATGTGTTCGGCATGTTGGATGGAATGGTATCCAGAACTCCGGCGTCACGCACAGCTGCAGTGAAGAGAAAGTCCACCAATTTTGATACTCCTTCGTCGAAGGCGGTGCGCAGCGGGCTGGACAGTTCTCCGGCAGACAGCAAGACACCTGTAACTGGCAGAAACCTTTCCACTATTGCATTCGAAGATCGGAAAACCGCCGGTGACATTGTTGAATCCATCAACACGCACCTTGCAGTAGCGACAGCGCCTGATGTTCTTCCTGCGGAATGTCGCGTTAAGCTGAAGGCTGCGATAGACCTACCTAAGTTCGCTTATAAGCCAATGGCTATGAAACTCTCGGAAGCATCAGAGATTTTAGACGACAGGATCGATAGCTTTACGGATCAGGTGCAGAAGCACTATGAGCTACCCGACGCTGCGTTTGGTAACCCGGCCGCACAATCAACGGCAGAAGTGGTGGCTGTGGGCAGGATAGCGTGCGACACTCCGACTGGGAAGCTCAACGCTGCCAGCTTGGTATTAGAGACCAGCAGGCGCATGGGTGCGGGTTTGAGAGTGCCGCTGAAGATGGAAGGCACTGGCTTCGATTTTTTCCCGGGCAAAATTGTTGCTCTGAAAGGCACAAATGTGAGCGGGGAGTTCTTCGCAGTCACCGAACTGCTTCCAATGCCTATGCTCCCGTCAGCAGCTTCTCGAATGGCAGATATCGACGTCCACAACGATCGCTTGACCGGTGCAGATGGAGAAACAAGGCCATTAGATATGCTGGTTGCGAGTGGACCTTACACGATGGATGCTGACCTCTCTTTCGCGCCACTGTACGCACTTCTCGAGAAGGCCGAAGCCCAACGAGCTGACGTATTGATACTGACTGGTCCCTTCCTCGATCTGGAGCATCCCATCGTGGCTTCTGGTGATTTCGAACCATATCTGCCTTCAGATGCAAAGATCGAGCCCGATCAAGCGACAATGACAGATGTATTTCGAATACTTATCAGCCAACCAATTCAGAAGCTCGCACAAGCGGTACCTACAATCACAATCGTGCTGATTCCTTCGTTGAGAGACGTGATCAGCAAGCACGTTGCGTGGCCCCAGGATCGTGTCCCAAGACCTCAACTTGGACTGCCTAAGCAGGTACAGTTCGTGGCCAACCCCATGGCACTATCCATTAACGAAATGCTCATCGGCATGACGTCGCAGGATGTGCTATCTGAGCTCCGGCGCGAAAATGTGTATCGAGCCGCGGAAGGACAAACCCTCAATGATGACTTCATGGGCAGGCTCTCGGGTCATGTCATTGAGCAAAGCCACTTCTTCCCCGTGTTTCCACCTGCAGCTCGAGAAGATCTACCAAGACCCACAGCGATATCTGAGGAAACGCCGGCCCCAGGCAACGAAGTGAGAGTTGCTATGGGCGCCAATATCGACCTGACATATTATAAACTTGGCGAGTTTTGGCAGGCGAGGCCCGACATGCTAATACTGCCGTCCGTGCTAAATCCTTTTGTGAAGGTATGTCATCGCATCCCAGCTTGACTCTGCCGACTACTGACAACGAGTCACTTTAGGTTATCAATGGTGTGGTATGCATAAACCCAGGCACGCTCAGCAAAAAGCGAGGACCCGGGACGTATGCGGCCCTGAGTGTGCAACCTCGAGTGCTCAGTGACGAAGAACGTGAATCAAGCGAGCTTGCTGGCCATAATCTGTACGACCGCGCACGTGTGGACATAACACGCATATAGTTCACCGGTCAATACTGGTGTTGACGTTGATGGCATAGGATAGATTGACCAGTCAGGCATGCATTACGCTGTTTCTCTCCACGCATCTTGCACACGTACAAGACCTGGTAGCATGCCGGAAATGCCCATGATGGCTTCGCCGACAGGACTTTGATCCTCGTCCAAGTAGCTGAAATGCAAGCCTGGCAGTAGCCAGCCAGAGTATGCAAACAGATCTCTCCACCACCTCTTCTCAAGCTCCTTGCTCTGCATCTTCACTTCCTCATGGTCATCCTTGGTGTTCTCCGCCCCGAACTCCTCATTATACCGCAGCTGCCTGACCCTCGCCAGCTTCAACAACTCCAATACTACCTCAGCTACCCAGAATCTGCCACTCCACACCCACATTTTCGATTCCTTCTGAACCCACCGCTCGCCTCGCAACACGCCTCTCCTTGCCAAATATGCCAAATTCTCGCATACTTGAAACCCGGCAAAGGCGCCTATCCTCACCCACAGCAGCAATCGCACCATAGGATCCCTGTGCGCCTTGCTATACGTGTCCCTCGCCCAGTTATACACTCCCACAAGACCCCATAATCGTAAGAATAACCTCACGTCCTCAGTCGCATCGCCTAATGCCTTCACGCCAGCGCACCATTCTGTCAAGCGGAGATGAGGCGCTTCAATGTGAGCGACCATTGTTTCGCCCGGCAGGAGAGCGCCTGTGGCTTTGGAGGCGATGCTCAGGGCTAGCTTCTCGTAGCGGTTGGAGAGCATACGGGTCAATTGGGAATGCACGAGCATAAGGGTGTAGTAAAGAGTTGTCAGGGTGGAGGTGAGGCCTTTGTGGGTTGTGAGGAGGCGATGAGTGTGCGTGAGGAGGGCATCGCTGCGTGTGCTGGTTGCTGAGAGAAGCTGTTTGAGGTTCTGAAACGAACGCGATCGAGAGTCCATAGCGAACTGTTGGCGATTATCGTGGACCACAAGGCTATAGTCGCATGTTGATGTCGACGGGAGATTGTTGTCTGTCACATGCGCGATGATCCTTGTCATGACGGGGGGGAGCTTGCTGCCAGCATTTGAAAGCGACACCTTTCACTGCCTCACTTGCTGCCGTATAATACTTGTACCATAACGTCTGCTGCCGCAATTTCATGTAAACAATAATGCAACAATTCCGGTAACATCAAGTCGATCTTCCAAGTCAATGCCAGCATGTCTACCAGAAATCCAACAATCAAGCGTATTCTCAAGGAAGCTTCCGAACTGGTCAATCAACCTTCAACAGATTACCATGCCGCACCACTAGAAACAGACTTATTTGAGTGGCACTTCACACTCAGAGGCCCACCCGCCCCGTCACCCTTCGATGGTGGCATTTACCACGGCCGGATTGTGCTCCCACCAGCATACCCGCTCAAACCACCATCATTCCGCTTCTTAACGCCAACGGGACGCTTTGAGGTGAACAGAGACATATGTCTCTCGATGAGTGGACATCATGAGGAGACGTGGCAGCCGGCTTGGGGCATAAGGACGGCTTTGGTTGCGATCCGGAGCTTCATGGACACAGATGCTAAGGGACAGCTGGGAGGCATGGATGCCAGCGAGGAGGTCAGAAAGAGATTCGCAGTGCAGAGTAAAGCTGACAAGTGTGCGGCATGCGGCAAGACGAACGCGGAGATAATCAGCGAGCAGGAGGAGACGGTGAAGGCCAGTGGTGGAGAAGGCAGGAAGAATGAAGATGTTGTGCCGGAGGACTTGAGACTGGCATACAGGGAGGACTTGGGCAAGACGGGTCAAAAATCGAAGGAAGAGCTGCCGGAGAAGGCAACGAGCGCGGCGTCACAAGCACAAGCACCTGCTCCAGTCGTGCCTGTACCTCAAACTTCAACCACGACTACTAAGATGAGGCCAGCTTCTGGTCCGGCTCCCGTGCCTCCTGCAACGGCCGCAGTTATTCAACCGCAACAAAGGCCGGCTCCACGGCAAGACGATGACATACCGGCCTGGATCGACAAGGCCATCTACGGTATTGTCGCAGCACTTGTCTTCCTGGTATGGAAGAAGTACTTGCTCTGAGGACCTCCGGATCTCTGGACACGCGAGATTCCGAATTCATTCTTTACCACTTTGAGCGATGACTAGGCGATAGACGATACCCATACTCTGCGATCTTGCACGTGCCAGCAAGCTTTCAACGCTTCTCGGACGCCTGTGATCAATGCCGTTTGCTCTGCTGCCGCCAATACTAGCCGTCCGAGATGCCCATGGATCATTGCTATCGCATCACCCAGCTGTTCTCGGTGTTGCTCCTTTTGTGCATCCTCCCCGACTGCATCATCGATTTGAGATTCGTCGCTGGAAGAGAATAAAGCACCGGCAGGAGGATTCCGAAGATGTCGAGGCTGTGCTGACATTCCCACTGAGACGCTCCCGAGAAGTGTGCCTCTACCTCTTCCCAAGATGGCACCTTCTCGCACTTTCCTGCATCTGAATGTCGTTCACCATCCTTAAAGCGGGAGCGTTCTTCAAGAGACATTCGGACCTGAAGGCCGGTTTGAAGTTCTCAAGTCTGAGCTTCTCCGCGATGTTCGCGATTGCACTGCTCCACTTTACCTCACTGAAGAGTGCTGGCTTCACCGTTGTCGCATTCGGCGATCTTCTTGTGCAGGTTCAGTTCCTACACGTTGGCATTATGTACCTCCAGGAAATCTAACTCGTGTCGCGATAGAAACTACCAACGCTACACGAAAAGCCGCGTGAGACGGTGCTTCCGCAAGCTCGCCCTCTCGCAGATGCATGTCTTCATACCGATGATCGTTACTGGTATCGTGCTTGCGATCGAGAAGCCTGTCGAGTGGCGCCGACCTATGATCGAGTTGACCTTGGCAAACGGAAGAGTGGGTACGTCAACAGGCGTGAACAATGTGGCTTTCAGTCTCTGGGGTACGTCGCACATGGCAGGACCGCTGTGTATAGCGCTGGTGAATTCGTTGGCGCGACTGCGAATCCTCGAAGGTACTGGTGACCCTGCTACTGAAATACCACATTTGGCAGAGCAGAAAGGAGAGAGACTATTGAGAGGGACCGGAAGAGCAATAAATTACTTACTGGTGCCATTGGAGCAGGCGTCCAGTTTGTACATACAAGCTAGCCATAAAGTAGCAAACATAGAACAACTGGAAATATCTTCAGTCAAGCTGATTCATCTGCTTCGTGGTGCGGATGGACAAAGGCAGAGCTCCGCCCCTCGCGGATGGTCATGCCGCTTCTGAAGTTAACTGATTCATCAAACTGCTTCAATGTCATTCTGCGTCGAGGTCATACACCGTCAACTCTCTGAAAGTCAAGGACAAGAACAAGAACGCTCACGGGTATATACGTTGTGCGCAACAACGCCATCATCAGTTCGTAGCTCCTGTCCCATGCTTACTCCTGTCCCAATCAAGAGATGCTCACTGACCAAGCATTGGTTGAATGTCATGATCCTATCCCTTGATGCCTTTGCTGATACTCTTACGAAGCCCCTTCACTTTCTTCGTAATGCGACCGGCCAGCTTCGGCTCCTCTTGGCCTCTATCGCTTGCCGCTTGTGCACTTCCAGGTGCCACCTCGACCCCGTCCGGTGGGCCTGCACGAGCGACGCGTTGTGAGTTGGAAGTAGCTTCTTCATCCCTGCTCCTGTAGCTCGATTGCTGTAATCTACTGTTTGAGCTCGTTGCTTCATCTTCTGGTATCAACGAGTCCAAGCGGTGTTGCCTATCTGCTGCTGCTCTGGCCCCGAGGGGTACTCCACCAGCTGTAGGGATTCTGCCGCTTTGCTGAATCACAGATTGCCTGTGCGATG
This sequence comes from Exutisphaerella laricina CBS 326.52, assembly GCA_000504385.2. NCBI lineage: Eukaryota > Fungi > Ascomycota > Dothideomycetes > Mycosphaerellales > Mycosphaerellaceae > Exutisphaerella > Exutisphaerella laricina. Next base: position 66,906 of record KZ106646.1, on the reverse strand, counting down.
AAAGACTGGAAGCTCTGGTGCCCGCGGTTGAGTATGTTCGTCGGGTCTGAGTCTCTGTCATGATTGATTCCTCCCCGGTAGCTTCTGATCTATTACTGGCATCGCTGCTCACATCCTCCGGCTCAGTGGCTCTTGCCTTACCCTTGCCTTTATCAGTCATGAAAACAGCAGGGCCGGGAGGTACATCTTCGCCGAACTTGGTTGGTAAGCTGCTCACGACTATGGTGTTTCTGGCATCATCGTCTACGGAAGAGCTTGTCGGATCCACCACGATGCTGTCCGCACCAGGAGGGACGTCTTCACCCAGGTGATTTGGTGGCAGATCTGCGAGTTTCATGGCCAGCTTGTCTGCTTCGGGTGCCACTGATTCAACGACAGGTGACTTGGCCTTCGGGTCCACGTCTAAATCGCCAGCAGTGCCAGTATCGCTGGTTTGCCCAGCAAATGGATTGGCGTTCGTGAACCACCCCGAGCTTCCGATGGTAGGCCTTTTCGACAAGGCTGCAGGAGTCTCGCGCGGGGCATCTTTTGCCTTTCGGGATGTTTCAGCTGGTTTCCGATCTCCAGCTGGCTTCATGGCATCGCTTGGTGCATTCCTCTCAGCGGGATCGTTTTTGAACCAGGCCGGACTACCGATCGTTGGCTTTTTCGATAGTACCGGCTTCAACGACTCGCCCTGATCTTGTGCCGGCTGTGCAGTTGTGCTCGATTCCGCTTTTACGGATGGCTCTGCTGTCGGTGCTGATGGCTGACTTGACAAGGTATCATTGATCTCAGGACCAGTCACCGTTTCCGCTGAATCTGTGCACCACCTTCAGCTTCTGTCTGGAGATATACCCGACATGTACTGACCCGTGTGCGGTGGTGCTTTGCCACACAATGCCATGTTCTCTGCATAGATCAGTTAGCGTCGAGGTACAAAGATCATGCACCCGGTGCACGCAACCACACCCAAAGATAAAGTGGCAGAATCTTGTGAGATCTCCAAGGAAAATGAAAAGGTCACGGGTCATCCTACCTTCAAGATTGACGTTGTCGTAGGGCCGCATTGCTGTGCATTCGCCTTGAAAGCCAGATATTGGTCTCTTCCCGCCCAGTATCGGGAGCACACTCTTCAGAGTCTCCATGTTAGGTCGACGGCGGGACTCGACCACAACGACACTGCGATTTGTGATTCTGCTTGTCGCCAGCAAGTCAGGGCGAATTTGCCAGGAAAGAAGAGGCCGTATCAGTCTTAAGAATATCGAAGCGTTACTCGTGGCACGAAGTGGCTCAGAGGTTAAGCTTTGCAAAACTGTCAAAGCCACGAGATAGCCATGTGATGGAGCAGATCTTGCTTGGTACGTGTACAGGTACATGTAGAACTACTGCTTGCGATCGAGGGGACAACGCGTCAGCCAAGCTTTTGACCTGTAAATGAATTGAGAGCCCATCACCAGGCCATAGAGGCCAGATACACCAGGCAGCATGGCAGCGGGCACGAGAAGCGGTCATGCAAGCTTAAACCCCCATGCATTGCGAATGTACAAGAATAGAAGAAGCAGTGGCTGTGCCTCCTCCCTGCGAGTAGAGTTCAGCACCGCAGCTGGCTGACCTGGGCCGAACCAAATAGTAATCTCGGCTCCTCATTTGTATACACGCAAATGCTGTAGTGGGTATCATAACAATCTTTCCTATGGATCGGCCAAAACCTATCAACGTTCCCCTGAACGCCTCGCTGTCAAACGAAAACAACCACGTGTCGAGCAATCATCCTGGCAGGCCACGCTTGGACTGGTTCTTCGGAAAGTGGGATTTCTTCATGAATTGAATCGGGATCACGTCCAACTTCTTCTTGTTGGTCCGAGATAGCGACTTGCGACAGACAGGACATGTGCCAGTGCCTCTATCACTGCTTCGCTCTCCAGTCAGAAGAGCTTGCACTAAGCACTCGTGGCAGTAGAAGTGGCCTGCAACGCCAATATCAGTCTGGAGGTCGACGCACTGATATAGATGTACTCACCACACGATGTCGCAGTACAATTAGTGTAGTTCTCCATGCAAATAATGCACTGTCTCTTCCCGATCTTCTGAGGACCTTCGTTGTCCGCCTCGGCCTGCTGGGATCTGATCGCATCCTGTTGCTGCTGCTTCCGCAGCTCCTCTTCGGCAGAGGGTGCCTCTTCATTCGCCAGGTCTATCTCCTCGATATACTCGTTTGATATCCTCCTTCGCCGCGAAGATCGTCCAGACTCTCTATCGTCGTCATCATCATGCGAGGGTCTCTTGCGGCGCCGTGACTGCTGCAACGGCATAGTACCGGGTTTTGCTACGCCCGACAGTCGGCGTGCATTATGGCTTCGTGCTGCTATTGGCATGTCTGAGTGCTCGGACGAATCTTCGAGCGTGACAAAGTCGTCTGTGGTGTTGTAGCGTGGTGCAGGCTCGTATTCCGAATCAAGGCTTGTATAGTAGCCAAACGAGTGAGGACGGTGAGCTGTGCGTTCTGCTGGTGGTGGAGCAGGCGATCGAGGTGCTGGGTTCAGGAGATCATGAGGAAAGCGGGAGTTCGAAGCACGCGGTGGTGGTGGTGGCGGCGAGTAATTCTGGTATGGAAAGAAAGCAGCCTGTGAAGTCGCTCGGCTTCGTGCGGTGTTCGCGTTATCTGCATCACTTTCGCTTCACGTTAGTCCGACAATTCGCATGTGCTTCCGCATTCTCGATTGACACTGTACTCACGCATCAAGAGGTCTCAGGCGGTCGAAGTCCCAGTCATCATAACTGAAGGTCGTACGCCGAAGCTCGTTGCCATCATTTCGCCCTGCCGCCATGTCGTCCTATCTCTGCAACATTGCTCGCGAGCCTAGGACAGCACGAAAGGCAGAAGACTGAGGTAGACAGGACGGGACACTTCTTTGACGTATTGCGGCACAACAGATGATGGATCGACGCCACACCGAGCAAGGGTGAGCAACATGACGCGCTTGATTGACGTTCAGTTTTTCCTCATCACCACCGTCGAACATCCTTACATGGCACGCCGTTCTTTCGCCATGCAGAGATAGCGATACACAGACCGACGCGGACAAGCGATGCGATCAAGATGCCATCGAAATGTGGTGAGCGCCCTCGAGCGCACGCAGCAGACTTCGCTTCTCCGTCTCCGGCCACAACCCCTGGCAAAGAAGAGGTGGTCGTATGCACAACGATCTTACGCGACAGCACCGTCTGAACAACCCGCGCCCGAGAGATCTCTAACATTAGCCATACCGTCGGGTGCAAGGTATAATGAGATTGGCGTGCAGCAAGTCAGCGCGCATGTTCACCCACAGCTGTTCCCGACTCCCAGCGCACCCAAGCCAAGCGACGAGCTAGTAGCACTTTCGAAGGACCATCTCGCCCGACACGACCTCCTGGGAAAGACGAGCGACGATGCAGAACCGATTGGCTTCGATCTGCCTACCTTACAAGGTGCTTCGATGGACGAGCACTTTTACCGCCTTGGTATGGACAGTGCCGAACCATATCTTGGCCTCGCGAAGAAGTATGCTCGCGTGTCGCCGCCGTCAAGGCCGCGAAAGTGGGTGCGGAGAAGTGGATGGACGAAGTACTATGATGGTGGGGGTTCAGAACCAATCTCTGCACCGGATGCAGATGTTTTGACATTTGACACCGAAGTCATGTGGCACGAGACCAGCTTCCCTGCCATGGCTTGTGCTGTCTCTGCCACGCACTGGTACTCGTGGTTATCGCCGTGGCTGTTGGGGGAGAGTGAGAACGATAGGCATCTGATACCGCTTGGTGACCCAAAGCAACCTCGAATCGTGATAGGACACAACATCAGCTATGATAGAGCTCGTGTCGCCGAAGAGTATGCATTAGGACAGTCCCAGAACTTCTTTCTGGACACCATGAGCCTTCATGTGGCCGTCAACGGAATGTGCAGTAGGCAAAGGCCAATCTGGGTCAAGCATCGGAAGGAGCGGGAGCTACAGGATAAGATTACTGCTGCGGATGATAGTTTAGAGCTCGGGTCTCTACTAGAGAACAGGGAAAGTTTTGCTGAAGAGGAAGAGCTCTGGGTCGGCCGGTCTTCTGTCAACAGCCTGCGTGACGTAGCAAAATTCCATTGCGGCATCACAATTGATAAAGCAAGAAGAGAATGGTTTGGAGAACTGGGCCGTGATGGCGTTGTCGAGCGACTGGACGAGTTGCTGGACTACTGCGCCGCTGATGTGGACATCACGCACAAGGTTTACAAGAAAGTATTTCCTCTGTTCCTCGAAACCTGCCCTCATCCCGTGTCGTTTGCCGCGCTGAGGCACATGGCATCTGAGATTTTACCCGTCAACAAAAGTTGGGAGTCGTATCTTGCAAATGCAGAGGCTACGTACCAAAAGCTGTCGGCTGGTGTGACAGAACGACTTGTTGACCTCGCGGAGAAGGCACTTGAGCATAAGGCTAGCCCGGAGATCAGCCAAAACGATCCTTGGCTTCGTCAGCTGGACTGGAGTGGCCAGGAAGTGCGCATGGTGAAGGGCAAGAAGAAAGACGATCCTCCGAAGCCCGCTGCCAGGCAGAAGAAACCCGGCATGCCTAACTGGTACAGAGCCCTGTTCCGTTGCAAAGATGCTGATATGGCACTTACTGTTCGCACACGCATTGCACCCATTCTTCTAAGACTGGCCTGGGACAACAATCCCCTTGTATGGTCAGACAAGTTCGGCTGGACGTTCAAGGTCGCGCATGACGAAGCTGCCAAGTACCAGGAGCAGGCAATGACACGATGCGACATGATGGAGGAAGAGAATATCGTTCTCCATGATGATCATGATTATACTTATTTCAAGCTGCCACACAAAGACGGACCTGATGCTCGATGCACTTCTCCCCTTGCGAAAGGCTACTTGAAGTTCTTCGAAAGCGGCACTCTGTCCTCGGAATACGCATACGCGAAAGAGGCGCTAGAAATGAATGCATCATGCTCTTACTGGATCAGTGCTCGTGATCGAATCATGTCGCAGATGGTGGTCTTCGACAACGAGCAAGCGGGTGCCCCTACACAAGACACAGACATAGGGTACATCCTCCCTCAAGTCATTCCCATGGGCACCATAACCCGTAGAGCGGTTGAGAACACGTGGCTCACGGCCTCGAATGCTAAGAAGAATCGCGTCGGATCTGAACTGAAGAGTATGGTTACCGCACCACCAGGCTATTCTTTTGTTGGAGCGGACGTTGATAGTGAAGAGTTATGGATTGCCTCTCTTGTAGGAGATGCTAGCTTCAAGCTGCATGGAGGCAATGCCATCGGCTTCATGACCTTGGAAGGTACTAAAGCTGCTGGCACTGATCTGCACTCCCGTACAGCGAAGATCCTAGGCATCTCTCGCAACGATGCCAAAATCTTCAATTACGGAAGAATATACGGCGCTGGCCTAAAATTCGCACAATCTCTCCTGCGGCAGTTCAATCCTACTCTCAAGGAAGAAGATGCTAAGAAAATCGCATCCAACCTCTATCAAGAAACCAAAGGCACGTCCACCACAAAGAGAGCCTTGTACCAAAGGAAGTTCTGGCGAGGTGGCACAGAGTCTCTCGTGTTCAATAAGCTCGAAGAGTTTGCTGAGCAAGAACGACCTCGTACACCAGTACTTGGAGCAGGTATCACAGAAGCACTCATGCGCCGCTTTATCGACAAGGGTGGCTTTATGACTAGTCGCATCAATTGGGCTATTCAATCTTCTGGCGTCGATTACCTACACTTGCTCATCGTCAGCATGGAGTACTTATGCAAGAGGTACAACATCGATGCACGATTAGCATTAACGGTCCATGATGAGATCCGCTATCTTGCGCGAAACGAAGATAAATATCGCTGCGCCATGGCACTCCAAGTCGCCAATGTGTGGACACGCGCCATGTTCAGCCAACAGATGGGTATCGACGATCTACCCCAGTCTTGTGCCTATTTCAGTGCCGTTGACATTGATCATGTCCTGCGCAAAGAAGTCGACATGCAGTGTGTGACGCCTTCTCAACCGGAAGTGATACCCCCTGGTGAGTCGCTGGACATCATGCAGTTGCTGGCCAAGGGCGATGATGCATATTTGGATCCTGCAGAAGTGCCGAATACTGCTCCACAGCCAGACCGCTTCGACTACACGTATCGGCAGCCAGTGATGGAAGGCCTAAACACCGAGGACGCGTTGCCTTACCTCCGAGCACAAATCGCATCTACACCAGCAGAACTCAACAAGATCATCAAAGACTCGAAGCAGCCACCCGTCGCCAAGAATTTTTACTCGGGCGACAACGAAGAACGTGTCAGCAGCACTTCGAAGTCAAAGCGAAGCCCCAGAGCGAAATCAAGAAAGAATGTCCATGATACGATTGCTGGCGTGCCTGCCACAAACTACATGACTCTAAGGCAGCCCAACCCAATTGCTCCCGCAGATCGTTTCACGAGATGCTACGATTATGCCGTCTGGGGCAATCAAATTTCCGGGACTTGTGGCAATACGGCTGTGGATGTTGGACTTGTGAGGCGGTCACCTACTACTGTCACACGGATTGGTGCTTGAGCATAGATGCACCAAAGGGAATGTCTGGACGGACTGCGGTGTTTATGTGTTCCTTCATGTTGGCTTGTAAATATCGCCATGTACAGATTATTATACGACTGTTGATGTGTATCACGTGTTACGGACCTATCATCTCTCGCTGCTGGTTGTTCGAATAATGAGCCGCGCTGATCCTCTATGCCGCTCCGTCTGGTGCCAATGGCATTGAACGGCTCATCGTTTAAGGTTTATACACTACTGTATGCCGAGGGATGCACCATAGCCAGGCCCAGCAGTGCTTTCGGGGGAAACCGGGCGGTAGTCTAAGATAGCATTGAAATGATTATTCATTCCATCGATGCAGCACTAAGCTTCAATATCTACCAACTGTTTTCGTAGCCTTCATGCCATCCGCGTAGAAGATGCACACTGATCATACTGCTCTCATCAACACGAATCTTCTGCCTGTCTCACGCAACCAACACCAGGCGCGTTCCCACATCAACACGACTTTTGATCATCATCAACAACCCGATCATCAGCTAAGTACATTTACAGCTGGTTGGCAGTGTTGAAGTCCTGGAGAGCCACAGCGACACGCTTCGACATGGTCTTCTCACCCTCGCGCACCCACACTCTTGGGTCGTAGTACTTCTTGTTTGGCTTGTCGTCACCGTCTGGGTTGCCCACTTGCGAGTTGACGTATTCCCTCTTGTTGATCATGTAGTCGCGGATACCCTCGGTGTAGGCGTACTGCAGGTCGGTGTCGAGGTTGACCTTGCAGACACCGTAGCTGATGGCATCGAGGTAGTCCTGCTTGCTTGAGCCGGATCCACCGTGGAAAACAAGGAACACTGGCTTCTCGTCCTTGGTGCCTTCCTTCTCCTTGACGTACTGCTGGTGCTTCTTGAGGAGCTCTGGTCGCAGCTTGACGTTACCTGGCTTATAGACACCGTGCACGTTGCCGAAGCCCGCCGCAATGGAGAAGTATGGTGAGATTGGCGAGAGAGCCTTGTAGATGTCGTAGATGTCCTCTGGCTGGGTGTAGAGAGAGTTGTTGTCGACGTCCTCGTTGTTGACACCGTCTT